>JNDS01003056.1:0-23851 GCA_000697035.1 Rhizopus stolonifer B9770
AAAAAAAAAAAAAAAAAAAAAAAAAAAAAAAAAAAAAAAAAAAAAAAAAAAAAAAAACTGAAAAGGGACATCAGAGAATTCCTAAAAAAAAATGACATTTGTTTATGTTTATAACAAATTTTAATAATTGACAGTAGCTCTTGATCCCAAAAATTTACTCAATTTTTTTTTTTTTTTTTTTTTTTTTTGTTATTAACATTATCAAGTCTTGTTTTTATTGATATTATGTATTACATCTTATTTACTTATATAAGCACTAATTCATAAAAGAAGAAAAAAAAGGGGGGGGCGGCGGCGGCGGCGGAAAATACATACGAATCATACGTTTTCAGACAATTATCCGAAGTTGCTGAAATCCATCTTAAGAGCAATAGTAGGTTGTTTATGGTTTTCATAAGCAGCTTTACGTTGTTGTTCCTCTTGAAGCTTTTGTTGTTGTTGCTTTTGACTTTCTAATATACTGTATCGCATAGCCGATTCTAGCTTTGTTCGAATTTGAGGAGGCATTTTGGATAGTATTTCTCGAAAAATAGTAGGCGTATTAGTGGCAGTAGATAGTAAATGGGTTAAAGTTTCAAGGTGAACTTTTGATTCATTTCCGGTATATGGAGGTTCATCGAGTAAAGACGTAAGGGTAGGTAAAACTATGCAAAGAGTTATGCATTCTAATAGAAAAAAAGATCAATATGCATGTTTACTCTTTAAATAGGACTTGATATTTACTTTGGTTTTCTTGAACACTATTAGGAAGCGCTAATAGTGTTTTAATGTTCTCGTTTAGTGAATGCAAAACAGATACGTCACACTCTTTGTGGTTTTTGGCATTTAACACGTGATTTACAATAAAAGGTAATATAGAACTAGTCATGACCTGGCCTAAAATTACCAGATTTTCATTATCATTCTTTTTTTCAGGCAAAGATACAAAATTTCGAATACACTGGTGAGCAGTATCTGAAAGCTATCAAAATTTATCCTTTTAGTATTAATGAAAAAATATCAACAAAAATAACTTTTACCTCCAAATTGTTCGACTCTAAACAAGCCTTGAGTACTTGAATAAGTTGATTTCTTCCACTCTGGTCGCGCAAAGTAGCTTGCGGACATCCAGACATAATTAGGACAGTAGACAATAGTTGACTCTTTTGTGACGCTACTTTAGCTTCCTCTTTACACTGTAACCTATTGCAATTTAGAATGTGAGTCTTCAGCTTTGAATTTTGGTATAAACTTACGAAAAGAAGCTATCAAGAAAAGACTGAACCATTGCGCTTATGACTCTGGATAAAGGCTCAATATTATCTGGTGATAAGTCTAGTTCAAAGTTATGAATAACAGTCTTGAGTGACACAAGAGCTCGAGGAACCAGAGTTTTCACAAATTCTTCTTCAGCAAATATTTTTGATAATATGTATAAATAAATAGCCAGTAAGTCTACCTTGTAAATTTTCGGAGCCGTTCTAACCAGCAACGCAAAGGTGTCCAATGACGAGCTGAGAAGAATAACCAGATTATCTAACATGTTTTGACCAGATCGGTTCCATGACGACCGTTTGTTCGACAATTTGGGCACATTTTGTAAAAATACATTAACCAAAACTCTCACAAGATAGTAAAGTTGTGAAGTAACAGGAAAGACGCTTGTCTCAAGAGAAGTAATATTGTTCAAATCACTGCATATATAAGTCGCACCATAGTTTTGTGTTAGTCGCTGAATGATTTCTACAATCACTGATTGAACTCGGTAGCCCTCAGTTCGTATCAATCGATCAAATACATTCATCAGCTCGAGAAACACGGCCTTTGGTAAGAACTTCTCGCCAGCGAGGGAGGGTTGAACAAATGTTTGAAGGGCTTGAAGACAAACTGGGATAGTTGAGTAGTCCCCTTTGCTGCTTGAACTAGAGATTCGCGATAGACTTTCGATACAAAGACCAAAAAGAACATAGAATAAATTTGAAGGTTGGCCTTGAAAAGATTTTGAATCAGGATTTTTTGAGATAGCTTCAAGCATAGGCGATGATTGTATTTCAACAAGTGTCGCAACAGCTTCCATAATCTTTAGCCATGATCGACGGTAATATGGTAAAACAACATCTTTTGTAGCAGCAGAGTACATTGAATCGATATTACTGTTAGATTGGGTTTGTATACGCTCGCTGCGATTTGACAAAGCAACAATATCAGATTCCAAACGAATACGAGCATAGTCTTGTAAGGAACGCAGCCACATAGAAGATAAGAGGCTCAAGTTAGGCTGAAGTACTTGTTTGAGATATTTCTGTTTTTGGCTTGCCACCTGTAGTTCTGCCCATGCATTTAAAACAGCTAGTTTGACCATAACGGAGGCATGTGAGCTAAGGTCTTTAACTTCTCCAACACCTGTAAGTTTTGTTTCCTTTTTGCATCGGTCCAGAGCAGAAGTCAGTAGTTTTAGTACACGACCAAGCTGATATAAATCCTTTACGATACCACTACCAACATATATAGCGCACACTTTTACAGCAGCTGCCACAATCTCTGAAGAGGAGTCTGCGCCAAAAGCAGGTGTGAGTGCGGCACCAATTTGCGCAGAATATTGTTCTAGAAGAAGTGTACCCTCTAAATCTGCATCTAGTGTAATAGAAAACCTCTCGATTACCATTCTAAGCAAATTTATACCAGCAAGTCTGAGCTCATTGACATGGGCAGTGGCAGCGGTAAAGGACAGACGAATCAAATCAGGAACTCTAAATACCAAGTAGTCTCCCAAACCGGCTTGTTGTCTACGTCTACGAGCTAAAATCAAGTCAAAATGCTCTCGTATTCCGTTGGATGAGACGAGTTCTACTGTTTCTTGAAGACATTCCAATGCAAAAAGTTGTGTGCGCCAACGTGGTGGGATCTCAACATTGACTGAAAGCTTGGCTGTCATACCAGATGCGTCTGCTACTGTAGTAGTAATATCCCCATTGTCTTCATCTACAAAACCATCGGCATCATCATCACCGAAATCGTCATCTTCCCCTTCTCCTGGATCTGCTGTAGTTACATTAGAGATGTTTGACTTGGATATGGGAGCAGCGGAACCAGTGACGATGCGCTTTGTGATGTTGACCCATATGGAAGGTTCGGCCACAGCAGTTTCTTGTAACCAATTGCGAATAACATTTTTTACGTCAGATAATTGTGGATCGGTGTCTAACATTTTGAAAAGTTCATTGTCCAGACCAGGTTGGGCAGCCTTAAATACCAGTTCAGAATCGCGCTGTACGAGTTGGTAGAGACAAGTAACGGCCGCTCGCTTGAGAGGTAAGTGAAGACTGGTAATTTGATGTTGAAGATAAGGTACAAGATCATAGACATTCATATATTTAGGAGCAAACATTAAAAAATGTTGAATACAACGGATTGCTTCCACATTCACTCGCTCATCAGGTTCCAATTTTAATTCTTCGACCATATTTAAGCACAATTCTCTGACCTTGGAAGATGCTTGAAGCTCAGGACCCAATGTACCAATAAGCTCATAAATAATGCGACCAAATTCTTGATATGCCGTAAATCCCACAGACATCCCAGCATTACTTACGGCTATTGAGCCGCTTCCAGGTTCGTGTGTTTCACTCAGATATAATTTGGCCACCATGCTTAGTGTGCTGTTAACATACCTAGAGAACATAAGACCTGCTGCGCTTACAGTCATTGCCATAGCCTCAAGTGCCCAGGAGTGTACAACAGGATGTGGATCACTGCTTAGTGAAAGCAAGATACCGACTATAGTCTTGAGATGTGCGGCTGCGGCCATACCACCCACGTAACTATAAATGTAACCAATTGCTAACGCACAACCTGCTCGAACATCAGGATCTCTATTGCTAACAACAAAATCTACCAATATTTGCATCTGTGAAGCAACAAATGGGCCACCCACAATATTTGTCAAGCGCCCAATAGCTTCACATGCCGCGTTTCTTAAGTAAGGATCAGGATGAATGACAACTTCCATTAAAATGTCTTGTAAAAGCTGCGTTGCCCTTGGGCTAAAACCAATGATGTCTCCCTTCTTTTTCTTGGACAAAGCTGCAATGTTTTTGAACGCACCTAAAAGACCGACAATCACATTAGCAAGTATCGCAGCGCGTTTAGGCGAGTTTTTCTCCAGCTTGGGATCCTTTACAACTTTAGCCATTAATTCAAAAGTCGATTCTTGAATGGGTGGTGGTTGGTTGCAAAACAAAGTAGCAAATAGCTCGATACTAGCATCCACATAAGATGTCGAAGGTGACACAGGCTGAGGAATGGAATGCGACTTCTTTTTTTGCAGACTGGTATCAAGTGAGACATTGGTGTAAGCAAAAAACGGGTCCAACTCTAATGAGCCAATCATGGGCCTTTCAAGTAATTCTTCAACGCGTTCGAATCTATCTTTTGTCATCCACTCTTTTCCACGGTTGACTTCCTCGTAAGTGTCTTCCACAGTTGAAACCACCTCCACATGATACCCTTGCATTTTGCTCGTCACACCGCATCCGTGACCGTCTGCTATATTCCAAACGCTGACAAACTGACCAGGAATGGTTGCCGTCACTTGTTGTGTGGCCCGTGAAGACGCTGATAATTTGTCTGGCTCGATAAAGACCATCAATGAGTTTCTCAGTAAGCTATTTAAGGATGATTCATAAGTGGATAAGTGAGGTCGAAGTGTGATGAAGCACTGGAAAATACGTCGTCTAAGACAATAAGATTGATCGACAAGCCGGGTTTCGTAAGGTACGCATGGTGATAGAGTGGTGGACGTGAATGTAGCAGGTGCTGTGGATAAAAACGCGAGGGTGTTATTAAGTAATGCTGCAATCCGCTTTGCTATATCGAGTGTAACCAAAGACTGACTATTGTGAAGCAAAAAGCTGTAAATAGAGCTAACAACGCATTCACGGGTATGGAATAAGAAAGACCATTCGGGTTCTGATCGAATCGAATTGACTTCTTTACCACTCGGCTTGGGCAAAGCACTCTTCCAAAGCAGTAAAAGCTGCGGTAAATGAATCTTGACAAGACTAGGACCTAAGCACATTACAGATCCTACCAAGGCCCACGCTACCTGGACTTGAACACTTGCAATTTTTGGATCTTTGTTTGTTTGTCTGATTAATTGGCTAGACAACGACATGGCTCGTGCACTCAATTCGAAGGATGTATATATGGGATGTGCTGGAAAGACACTCATAATTGCTGCAGCTGTATAGGCATATGCAATGGTACGCTGATATATTTTTACTGTCGCAGCTGGATTTGCAAGATTGTTCAAGTCTTTTTCCAATAAATTCATAGATTTTGGCAACAAGTAAAGAAGATTGGACGGGCATGAGTTTGAAAAGCACCGAATGCACCATACGGCTGCCATCTGAACAGAGAAGCTAGGGTGAGTCAAAAGTACAAAAAGCGGCTCGATCATATAGCTCTGTGTATTAAGTGCGTTTAGAAAATATGTTCGTTCTTTAAGGGAGAGTAACTCACTTGCATTGAACTAGCGGCACCTTCAAGCTCACATACGAGTTGAGCAATTAAGTTTGTAACGCAAAGCAAGATTTGTTTACTTGGAGCAACTTGATTAGGCATCAAGGCTGGCCATTTTTTGACCCAATGGCCGACTAATATTTTAATCGCAGTTGCTTGTCCATGTTCACTCAGCAACTTTTTATTGATGGTGTGATGCAATAAAAAGTTCACTTGTGCTCGCAAGTATGTGCTGTCTGAAGCCAATAGATCTTTTTCATGGTCTAATATTTCACACAATATATGCTTAGTGATTGTGCTGTAATTTGCTTCGACAAATTCAGTTCCCAACAAGATAAATAGCGTGGCGTATGTTTCAATCAATCCTGTTTTTAGTTCGCGAGAACTGATGGGCTTGTTATAAGGCGTAGATAACTGGGAAAGCATCTCTTCAATAGACAGTAATGTCGTATTTTTGTTTGAGACTGATTCTTCGGCCTTAGACGCCCCTATGTGTGTCTCTTCTCCTGTGGAAGCGTGTCTAATATTGGGCTTAGCTGGATCAATAGTCGCTGGTGTCTGCGTAAAAAGGAGCAATGTCGCACACAGTGATGAAACGGCTCGTCGAACTGCAAAGGTTGAACCTTCAAATGCTTTTAAACAATGTTGTAACAGCGTTTCTATTTCAATCTGTGTAAATGATTGGGTAGCATGTTGAATGACTGATTGTAAACACTACATTTCAATAACCAAAATTAGTTCCCCTTCTTTTCTCTTAGATTTCAATATTTACTTGTGCTGAGGCAACTCGCATAGCTAAAGCTTTGTCAACCAACCCATTCCTTAGTTGCTTCATCAAATCCTTCAGTATTTGGTCCGTCGCAGCCTTTCCGGCCCCCTTTAATAACAGCGTGAATGCCGTTACGGTTTCTATTCTTAAAAGAAGTGTGTTCTATATACAATATTTAAAGCAAATCCTTCACTGTATATTCTCCTGTAAAGCTTACACTGTTATTCTTTATCACTTTCAAGAACAAAATAGCTGTCTCCGCAAACAAAGATAAGACCTATGTAAAAAAAAAAAAAAAAAAAAAAAAAAGCGGATATTGGTCTATGCGTTATTCTTTTTCTTGGTTGATTTCTTACTCTTGAGCCCGTAGCGCCCATAACAGCGCCTGTAGTTGAAATTGCAGCTCTAAGCATAAAGAAAAATATGAACATTGACTCGTGGTGTAATCCTAGTTACTTACAATCTAGTCTCTTTGTCAATGTTCTTGTTTGCACCTATTAAACTATGTAATGCTGTTACTGTGTCAAATAAAGTCCTCGCATCGCCTCTTGTGTATAAAATAATATAACATCTTCCAATGAGAAAACGAATAGGTCTACGAGGTTTTACTGTAGCCAGTGAAATGAGACGAAATAAGCTTTTTTCCAAAATTGGTTGCGACTTTTTTAAAAGCTCCTAATCAATCAAGTGATGAGTCCCATTTAATGTACGTGTCTCTTAAATTTATCGTTCTGAGTGTTCTTACTGCGTCCATGGTCTTGCTTTCTCTTTCAATTTGTGCCAACCACTGCAGGACATATAATTCCTGTTTTTCGGTGTTTTCGCTAGGTTGTATTTTTTGCTCATCTAAAATAAATATGTCCGGAATGCCTGGTGGTGGCATTATTCAGTCTGTTTTTTTGATCAAGTTGAAAGAGAGAAAAATAAAGCAAGAAATCATTGTGAAGTTTTGAACTTTTTCATTCCCAGATTTTTTAAAAAATTGAGTTGCAGCATGAAGCGTCCTGTTACAACAATTCAAGATGCCTGGATTTCCATAAATAAAGTGATATTACTTGGATTGCAGAATGTTTACATCCGGGTATATAGCCACGTATTTACTTCACTATAAAGCTTATTTTATTAAAGTACAAAGATTGGCCAATACATTTCACGATGTGCTGATATTACGCCATGAAACTGAGTGACGGTGATATTGTACATTGGTCAAGTGTGCTATAAAGTATAGTGGACTTGATATTCTTCTAATGATATTTTTTGTTGGAACTGTAATAAAAGAATATGCCTATCTTCCTATACGTCATAGAGAACATCCTGTGGATACTGAAGATGCCCAAGATTGTCAGGTGCCCGAGAGTTGGGAATGTTTATAGAGCCAAGAATAGCTTTGGTTTCTCATTTGAGGCATAGTCTAGTGATATTCCTAATGCTTATAGGGATGACAAACATAGTTTAAAACTTCTCCAGTTGTCAGATTACAAAATCTCGTGACATGATTGCCAGCTGACAAATTAGAGGTGGATAAAGTTTGCTCGATTCTGGAACGGTCATAGACTTATAAAGTCTTGTAACTTCCGTTCCTTTCGGGGTGCTAAATATTTGATAGAAAAGGGGGTGTTTCCTAAATTTGTACATGGGGGGAGGAGCACATGGTGATCGTGTGTATATTTGGGTAACAATGAAAGAGCAGATGATATGTCAAGTTTCGGCATCTTTCCCAAATTATTAGTGTTGTACCTTACATCTCGAGCCTAAGCTGAATGACATTTAAGTTAATAATACATATGTCTTGTGCCCATCTTGATCTTTACATCATTGAGCATGTTTCATGAAACTTTAAGGCTATTTTTGTTGATAGGCACATAGAAATCATTTATTTGTTTCACAAGTTTTACCAGAGTAGATCTTGAAGAACTCATTTGTACTTGTGCACTCATTATTACGGCTGTCCGGGTGGGATTTTTTTTTTGGGGGGGAAAGGCCTAGTTTGACATTTGGAATGAGCGGGGGGGGGAGAGAAGAAGGTACACAAAATTTGTCAGTGCCAAAGCTGTTCACTTTTAAGTTTTGTGCGTCATAATAAAAATGAATTTTCAACTGGCAATGTGCAGTCTTTGTACTATTAAAAGAACGAGAATAGAAAAAAAAAAGTGGGGAGAGGGCTTAAAATGATAATTATGATTGGACCGAATAGTAACTAAATGAAAATAAACCTAACTACGGCTGCACAAACGCATTGACACTACACGTGGTAAAGTGTATAATAGAAGTTCACATGGAAAGAGTGTTCCGTTCCCTTTTTAATAAGTGATCGAAGCTCAAATGCACTCAAGACAACCTTGGTCAAAGTCAGAGTGGTGAGGTTAGAAAGGTTCGTGTGACACAATAATTATATCTCAATCTTTTGAAATGCTATTGGTAAAGTTTCAAACTGATGGCCAAAAGGTAATCCCAAGATACATATAGCAGGCATCACAAACGACCGCATTAAATATTTTGCTCTTCTTTTCCTTTTTATTCCCTCTTTTCGTTTCGTTACTGGAAAAAACACCTTTTCCCCCTTTATCATCACTCTGTACCCTTTCTGCGCACTTTGCACAAAAAGCCTATTCAATCAAATATACACTAGGGGGTTTAGTCAATCATATTCTAGTTACCTGTTATTACCGTTCGAGTAAATATTTGTTCACAGTACTCAGTCGTATCGTTAAAAAAAAAGCTGAATACTTATCACAATGTTCATAGTTGTAACAAGAATTTCCTAAAAGAACGAACTATACATTAATATTCTCTACTTTCAAGATAACACCTAATCGCTTGTTGACATCACTGAACTTTTTTTTTGCAAATCAGACACCCACATTCCACACGATTGAACCGAAATGACAAAAAGAGCCACAGCAAAACAAACGAACGAACATAATATTACTCAACTTCAACAAGGCTTTACGCCCGAAAAACAAGAAGAACAGAGCGTTTATGTAAATTTACAACAATTCCATTATCTAATTTTCGATCATTAACAAGATTTTTCTTTATTCAAACTTTGAACATCAATAATAGCTTGAACCATTCTATGAGCGTTTAATAGGGATAACTTTTCCTGAAAGTACATCTGCGATCGAGTACTGCAGAGAATTATGTGCGGAATTTGGCTTTACTGTTAAGCAAGAAGCAAGCACACACAGAGTAAAACATAATCAGGCCACTTTCAGGGGAAACACAAAGTAAACATATTAACTTCATTTCTTTTCGCTTACCTAGAATATATATGTTTACTGTTCTCGTGAAGGATTGCCCGATTCATTACGCAACCCAAAAACAAATCCTCAACGCAAGAGACCTTCCAAAAGATGTGATTGTCGTTGGAGAGTAGTGCTATTTGAAAATGAAGGTCTTTGGGAATTTCGAAGATCATTGAATCCAGAAGCTGGCAAACATAATCACGAGTTGATGCACCCCGATGAAATTGAACGCAACTGGCCTAAAGAAGTAACGGATTTGATATTTGAGCTGGCCCGGTTACGCATGACAACGCAAGACATTAGAACTAGGGTGCAGGTACAATTCCCAAATGTAAATTGGAACGAACGTCGCTTCTACAACCGACTTTCTGAAGAACGACAAAAGATAAAACAAAGAGACACAGCCGATAGAACACACGATCTTTGCCAACTATGGAGTAAAATTTGTGCACTTACTGCCGGTAATGATGAGCTCTCACAGTTCATAAAGCATGAGTTAATTGCCTTGTACCAAACTCTGAGCGACACAACCCAAGTAGATGTCTCAACGTTGCCTTCACCTACTTTATATAGTGAAGATAGCTCGGAAATAAAAGAGGAGAATGGGATTGTTGAAGACAGCTTAGGTTTTCCAGATTCTCGTCGATTATCAAAGCAAAGTGCCAGTAGCATACCTAAAGGGTTTATGACAGTTGAAATTCCAAAACAAACTTACTACATCAAAGTGCACAATCAACGTTTAATTCAAGAAGCTCAGTTAATAAGAAGCCAACGACGAAACAGAAATTTGTCGGACGAAGCACAGATGTATATGCTTCAGCCACCAAGAAAAGTGTCAAGAAAAGGCAAAGATAGAGAAAGCTCCTTATTGTCTACAGATGAAAGAATATCTCAAGATAACATGTTTCAATTGAATCATCCACCTTATCCGAACAGTAGAACAAACAGCGCGCCTGGAACTCCTACGAATGGCCAAGCGTCTACACCTGTATTGTCAACTCCTCCTTCCATCCATATGCAGCGACCACAACAACCTTCATCGCACCAAAGACAAGCTCAGTCTATTCACACATCCCCATTTGTTTACACGTATGATAACAACAATATGTCCCTTGATTCTCCGCTTCCGGGGTATATACATTCACAATTCTCCAATGCGTATCATATGAATACAACACCCAGTCCGTCTTCTTTTCATGCAGCCGACATGCAATTCCAATTTGACCCTTCGCAACCTCCCATGGTGCGTACTGGAAATGAACCGAATAACGCGGCTAACAGCGGTAGTGGATCTACAATGCACTCGTCCTTACAACCGCACAACGTGACTCATAAAGGTACATCTTTAGCACAATCTATGTCGATGCAACACACCAATTCTCAGACGTACCAACACCAAGCACCACAACAATCACATCAAAATTCTGACATACATAGCAGCGCAAATACGAATACCAACCACCAGCTCTATGCAATCAGCCCGTCACCAATTCTCCCGAATAAACCACAAATACACAGGCCTTCATCGCAAATGCGTATGTACGAACAATCGCCAGAGAACATGATATCAAACACCAGGACATTGTCCCCAGTTGAGGCACAGCACCAAGCAGCTACATACCAACACAACATGTATATGCGTCAGGCAGCGGTAACGGTAAACCATCGCCATCCTAATGCTGTTATACCAATGTACAGTCAAACTTCACCATCACAAGATGGATCAAGAATGAATATTCACCAGAACCACTCTCAATAAAAAAAACAGTAGTACGCTAGATTATATGTGCTTTTCTTTAACCCTCTTTGCACCTTTTTGTAATCTTATATTCTTCATAATGTTTATTTATTGTATATAAAATTGTGTAAACTTTTAGTGTTTAATAAATCAAAAAAGCCTTGTAAAGTTTAACGTATCTTTCAAAATTTAATAGACTTTCATAATCCATATAAAATGATCCGTGTTTCTTTTATCTGTGCTCAAAATGCGACTACGATTTTACCAGAAGGAAAAAAAAATGTTATCAATCTCACGTATAAAGTGTTCTCATACACATTTCTAGAACATCTTAAAAACCAGGGGCAGTTACGCGCCGATAGAAAGAGCAGAAACCCTAATCTGAAATACAACCATTCAAAAAGTCTGGACTTTATTTGTGCATCTTCTTTTTACGTTGAAAACAAAAAATTTGTACATCAACTCCTTTTTTTTTTTTTTTTTATTTTACAAATTTAACAGAAAATAACACTAGGTTCTAGTCTTGTGGTGTATCAGGCTTCATTAAAAAGTATGTATAACATTCATTTGAAAGGAGACGGGGTATTTTTGTGCCTTATCTGAAGAGACCAAAAATTTTATATTCTAAAAATTTACGCGAAGCTGATAAACAATAAAAGGACCTTCTTTTTTTTTTTTACAGAACAAACGTCATTTTGGCCTGTCTTTTTTTTATCCCTATCAAAAAACGTGCTTCTAAAAAAATAAAAAGACGAGTGATCGTGGTACGACGACAAAATAGGAGTGTTACGCATTGATTTGTTGATCCCGAGCTGTTTTTTTTTTTTTTTTTTTTTTTTTTTTTTTTTTTTTTTTACTCAATCCGGTTACTCAATTCACTAATGTGAAAGCTCCAAATGCATACAAAGCACACATTATTTATAAAAAAGGCAATTTATATTATACACATTGAAATTGTCAATGAATATGTAAGCTGATCCGAAGACAGACTAGTAAAAGAAAATGATAGAAGAGCGCACAAAAGCTTAGAGTTTAAGTTTCACAAAAAGCTTCATGATTAGTTTCCCTTCCAAGGTATTTTTTCTTAGGCAAAAAAAAGGGGGAGGGAAGATTGGCTTTTTTTTACACAGCCACATGACTTCATTTTTCGTTAAATTGATTCATTTGGTAAAATCGATTAAGTATTCTAATTAAATAGGTCTTTAAAAATGGAAATACGATGTAACGCATTAAAACAAAGGTAAAAGTGCTAAGCTATTGTTTTTTTTTTTTAAAAAAAAAAAAAGAAACTAGGAATAGCTTGAGAAAATGAGGACTTTTTAATTGCCAATTTTAAACGCGACGAAATTGATTATTAGCTTGAAAACAGACAAAATCGAACTGAAAATCTACTTAGTAGGGAAGTGTTTTTTTTTTTTTTATGAAATGAGAGCTATTGTATACGAGCAATCAATTGGGCTTGCATTTTATTTTTTATTTTTTGGTGTTTTTACATGAAATTTATTGACTGTAGCTTTGGTCTTTAACAAACCCAAAATAAAAATAAAAGTGACATGTTCAACCTTTTCCTTATCTTCTGTAAGGGATGACCCTTTTATAGCTGACGCATTTTATAAACACGTTGTCTACGCTTAGACCGCGCCAAATGTGTAACAAATAATTTAGTTTATGCTGTAACAATTGACTTGGATTGTACCACAGTTTAAAAATGTATCCAGGCCAACTGTGTAACATGCACCAGTTTTCTTAGGAATGGTCTGCTTTATTTAGTGTCACGAATAAATGAAAAATTAAATGGGCTCCGGACAACGGAACGGTTGTCACAGAATTTTGTAGGTTAAAAAGACAACACAAGAAACGGAAGTAATCCAAAGTTTTTCTTAATCAAAAAAGTAAGAGCAGTTTCCAAACTAGTTACACGCTGTACGGCGTAGTATTTGAGGCGTGGCATTTTATTGAACCAGGATCCTGGCTTTTTTTTTTTTTTTTTTCAAAGCTATCCTAATACTTGTTTTTGCTTTCTGTATGTCTTTTGCATATCAAGATATGCAACTAATTTTATTTTATGACTTCAGTTGCAGAAGAACTCAGATATGTTACGTACCGCTACTTTCATGCATAAAAAACAAAAACTTTTTTTTTGCCTTGCTCAAGAATTGAGCACCGTGCGCAGTCGCTTTCCGAAAGGCAGAGCTTATTTATTTATCGAAATCTTACCCCATAGTTGGGTTCTATCTTTTGGGTCAAATGTCCTGTTTCTTCGCTATTTTCTTCGTATGGCACAGTGTATGCGCAGACTACCTCCTTGTTCATGTGACGTATACTACTTTGTTCTCAGAAACCAATCACATCAATTTATAGTTTTCATGTGAACTTTATACGGGTTTGACGTAGCTCTCGAAAGTACTAAATTTGGGTGTTGCATAAATCAGATGAATATTTGTACAAAAAATCAAATATTATCTTTTTTTACTCATTTTTTTTTAATTACATAATAGTTATGTACAGACTATCAATTTTACCCAAAGAAATTTTATATACAATCGCCAATTTTTTGGATATCCATGACCTAGTTATTGTAGCGAGAATGAACATTTGGTACGGATACTGGTTGTCCACTGTACTAAGTCATCGAATAAAGGAGTTGGTGGAGAAGGAAGGTTGGAGAATAAATGTAAGTTTTGACTAAAGAGAAAGATGAACAAGACTAACATAATTTATGCTCATACAGATTGATGTATTAGCCAAATCACATCCACTACCTAAAGACAGTATACCTTATTTTCCATTTTCAAACAACCTTTTGCTTTTGAGCGAATTCTGTAGAGTAAACC
The DNA here is from genome assembly GCA_000697035.1 of Rhizopus stolonifer B9770. Classification (NCBI taxonomy): domain Eukaryota; kingdom Fungi; phylum Mucoromycota; class Mucoromycetes; order Mucorales; family Rhizopodaceae; genus Rhizopus; species Rhizopus stolonifer. Next base: position 14,086 of record JNDS01003056.1, read on the forward strand.
CTGTTACACTAAAATTAGAGTTTGGTTTATGTCCAATAGACGATGAAGGCTTTGGTGGTATAAAGAATGCTGCAATCAGTGAAAAATCGCTCGTCATATTCAACAAGATTACGACAAACATTAATATTGTTGCGTATTTTGCACAAATCTCCTCTAGAAACACACTCAAGTCTGTTCAACAAGCTGGTAGTGCGCTCATAAGTGACCTTGCACTATGGAGAAAATTGTCAGATGATCAACATAGCCACGGCACAACGCTAATGAAATCAGGGTTCAGCTTGTCGTATGATCTTTCTAACCAAGAAGACACTCAGATGTCAAGTATTATTGAAAACTTTAGGCGTGACTACGAGAAGCACAAACCTATGCAAACAGACTTGGAAGAGAAATTACCAGCGACAATCTCCTTTGATAAAATCTATGTTACGCCTGAATGGTGGATAAAGCAAATGCAAGGTCCTACAATCAGTGATGATCCACAAAACTATCTTGCCTATGAATTCTGGTAGTACCTTCCCTTTTCCTTGTTTTTTTATTATTTTGTTTTTATTTATTTTTCAAACACAAAAATCTGATGATTTTCAAAAACAAAGTTTGTTTTAAACTCTCTGTACACCTTGAGCACAAAGTATATTTTTATTTACAATAAACTTCATTTGCACGGCTGGACATCTGACACAAAAACTCATTGCTTCATTTTATAAAGATTCAGATCATCTATAAAAGTTGTAGATGATTTTTTCTTACACACAATTCTATTTACTTTTGTGACTGACCAACTTTAGAATTTAAACATTTTTTTATTGTCCTTCTTCAATGAGTGTAAAACAATAAATTTAAAATTAACACAAAGCAAAAAAGACAAACAATTTCATGTAGGAAATAATCACTTTAGTAGTGAAGCATTTGCCAGACTTCATTACCCAATCTACAGAATTACAAAAAAAATATTTCAACCCATATAAACCTATAGCAACGCGATTTATGCAAAGTCATGCTATGGTAAACAGAAGTGATTACAACAAAGTTTTTGCTCATTACCTAACAGCTCAATTTGTTTAAACTCTGCTTTTAGCCAGGTTTTGTGTTTATTGATTTTGTTGATCGAAATGCAGCTGAAACAGCTTATAAAGAGTTGAGCAAAATACATTTCGGATTGTACTTTAAGCCGATCCAAGTTGAATATGCTAGACCTGATCCTCATCGACAAATATTGCTCGAAACACAGTAAATTGTTTTTTCTTTTCTTTTTTTTTTTTGCTCAACTTTCAGTACTTTTTTGACTTGATTTTTTTTTATCAGAGAAACAGAAACTGTAACAGATCAAGTAGCCGAACCTATTGCGCCTTTACAGGATATAAACTATCCGGCGAACCCACATTTGAGATACCAATATCCTGATCCAACACCCGATATAATCACCAATATAACATATGCCTTAGCGTCTGTACCTCGGCTATACACACAAGTACTTCATTTGATGAACAAGATGAATATGCCGCCACCATTTGGTCCTGTTCAAAAGGAATCACAGCCAACTATTCTCAAAAAGCGAAAATTAGACACCTTATTATCCAGCGATGAATCAGAACTGGAAGAACAAGAAGAGGACACGAGTAAGGAACAAGAGGAGCGCGTTAAACAGGCAAGACAGCTTCGTATAGCAGCTGAAAAACAGCGATTGGCACTCAGAAAGATAAAGACAATAGACCCAATACAGCAAATACAGATAAAATGTCTCGCTACTCACGATCTGGCAAAGCATCCAGTTTTTAAAAACTACGAGGCCGGCCCACCATCGACACGATTATACATTAAGAATCTGACACCAAAAACTACTGAGCAAGAACTAGTTCAAATTTACTCGGTATTTTGTAAAGATGTCAAAGTAAATATAATGAAATATGGCAAACTCAAGGGTCAAGCCTTTGCCAACTTTTCCGATGAAAAAACGGCTAAGATTGCATTAGAAAATACCAACGGTTACGTTTTGCATGATCGCCCAATGGCCGTACATTTTAGTAAATCTAAATAAATAATCCATGTAAATTATGTTTAATTATTTTACATGTCCTCAACCTCATAAATTTTACTAATTTCACAACACATGCCGTTCAGTTCATTCAAATAGCGAATGCTCACTTGATATATTTTGCTAATAAAAAAGTATTAATAATGTTGTTTAGCATACAAGCATTGATCGGTAGATAGTCCACCTCGGCCGTCCGTCTCAAGCATGCTAAATGTGTATTTCATCTCGATATTGTATTGATAGCAGCAAGATCATGGCAATCAATTTGGACAATAAGTGAAGCTCAGTTACAAGACATTATTTCAGCTTTATTACTAGCATTTTGGATATATTGAACCAACATGAAGAATTTAGAAGCTGTCATCTTGTCATGTATAATACACACACCAATATTGAAAAATATATTGAAAAATGTGAATATCATCGTGTTCACCTTTGCACATATTCTTCTGTATAACGATTTTGGTCCAGATACAAAAGAAAATTGAAGAGAAGAATTGCTCAAAGAAACTCTGATTGGCAGAATTAATCATGGATGTACTAATGTTTTTTCCATTGATTTAAAAAGGTTTATGGATATTCTACCTCTAAAAACAATTTAGCACTTAATAATAATAAAAAAATAACAAGCTCATATCGTATAATTTGCTTCATGCCAATCTAATATGAACACTTGAGAACTATTTTGCCAGGTGTGTAATCTTAATTTCTGGACACGCGCAAATATTTTTTAAAGCATGCATTTGTCAGACTGAGCTTCTACATCCTTTTCTTTTCTATTTTTCCAACTTAAACTTAATCCGCGTCTATCACACATCCCAATATATAGTCTTCTTAGCGTGAAAAATTAGTTTACTTTTTTTTTTTTTACCGAGAAAAAAAAATTTATTTTATACAACACGAACTATACATTAGTTTACAAGATAGAAAAAAATTACATGCTTCCAGCACCTTGTTCACGTTGAAGTCTAGAGATATAAGCACGAGAGACAGTGTTCCATGCTTCCATGTAACGGTCCATACACTTTGAAAGACAAGCTTGTTCACCAGATTCGAGACGAGGTCCAGGCTTGGGAACACACTTTAAATAACACTTCTCGTTGATTTTCTACATTTTAAAGACTATAAGTTTATGTATCGATTTGTCTCTGTTTTGTTCTAATTTACGTTAATGAGTTCTTGAGCGTTAGCTAAAGCAAGTTCAGAACGAACTTGGTCCATAACTTCTTGCTTTTTGTTGCCCTAAAAATATATTTTTCAATAAATAATCCGGTCGTTTGTATGTATTTTTTGTATATTTACAACATCACCGCCGAGGTTGTAACCGGAAGAATAATCGCTCATATTTTTAAAGGTATGAAAAAAGAAGAAGAAAGAATAAGCAAAGTACGAGCAATAACCCCCTACGCTTCCATCCTAAGCCACACATGGGAGGGTCTGTAAGAAGTCACTGCACGGAACAACTTTAAATCACCACAAAAGTGGAGTCAAATCCCGCATATAGCTATTAGAGGCCTCATACAATCAGTTTCTAACAAGAATTTATACTTTTTTTTTTTTCTCAAACACTTAATGTGTTTAGCTAAGACAAAGTCTGTACTTTTTTTAGAATTTTTTACAATTGACTTTCCCTATTACGTACTTTCTTGCCTCCAGAACCGCCATGAGGTTGCCTATCTCTCTTGCATTCAAGAAGGTCGATGTTTTCTTATATACTCTTCAGTGTTGGAATGACTGATTATATTACTGAGAGGGGGCTGTTCCGAACACTAGTATGCTTGTACCTACTAAAACAACTGTCAAAACTGAGAGCGCATCTCGGGACTTGCTGGCCATTTTTCTGATTACTAAAATTAAGTGAGTTTTTACTTTGTTGTTTTCTGTAACTTGGATTTTTGGATGTGTCATTTTGGAGCAGCAACACAAGCATGTTTACAAAGTCATGTACAGCCAAATTCCGATTTACGTGTATATTTTCAGTATTGAAATAAATATAACGAAGCACTTATACATAACAACATTCAAATATATATATATATATGTAACAAAATCGGTCATAATAAAAGGGTTCGCCTGGGAACAGCCTGTATATACTTTATTTGTCTATTTTATTCTGCATGTTTTTTTTGTAACAAATTACAACAACATCTTTTTGATTTGATGATCATTTTCAGATACTGTGGTGATCTTTGAGCTTTTAAAATATCTATTCAACTTACAAAGGAGGTCTGATTGCAAGTGGCATAAAAATGCACGCCGCTTCAATGTGTTGAAGACATTTTTCCGTAAAGAGTGTAGGTGTATCTATATACGGATATACTGTTGGAATAGTCTAAGATAGTATCTTCATCTTCATGTAACAAGTTTGCAGTTTCATTGAATAGTAGAAGCTACGGCATCTCTTCTAGCAAATTGTAGGACGTGATTTTATCATCATTGTTATCTTCAATATACTTTCTACATGCTTTTCATCTTTATCTGTAAAAAGCATCGACAGGATTCTTTTTAACGCGTTAATATCATACTTTACGCGGACCTTGTTATTTAAAATTTTTCTTTTTTTTTAATCACCAAAGGATTCGGCAACTTTCTCAGTTTTGGCGGATACATCAACTACAATAGCCTTTGGAGCAATCAATGGATCTTTAAGAACTTTGTTCAACATGACTTTTTTCCACTGTTAGGTGTTTGGGAAAATAGGTCTTATGGCTAGGATTTCCGAAATAGTTCATGATACACTCATCGCCTTTAAACTCAAAGTTAACTTTAACTTTGCACCCTTTTTGAGATAATTATTTTTTTTTTTTTTTTTTTTTTGCAAATAAAACAACATTATTTTTCTATCAATTTGAAACTGGAAGCAGATTAACATTAAGACCAAAAACCCGACATTTCTGAGTTTGTGCAATGAACTGAACAAAGACATTCTTTATGGTGAACGCGTCTGTTATCTTTCGTGGGTTTTATATTTACTATATATAAGGACTAACCTATATCCAAAGTTAAATCAACATACTTCTTTTCAGTATTATAAAGTGCACAGAAATTTTTTTGATCGTCCCGTCAAGAAATTAGCTTCTGAAATAAGTAATAAGTATCAAATCTCAAATTTTAAAAGAGTAAATCTCATGTGAAAAAATAGTTATTGTATTCGGTGGCTTAGTAGATATAATTTAAAAAAAACGTGACGTAACAAAATTGTGACTTTTAAAGCTTTCGCACTGCACGGACATCGGGGGTTGAATACTTTATGTAACCCTTTTTCTTTATTCGCCCTCTTTCTTTCTCCCTTTATGTCGACTTCACCTTACAGGTACAACCATTCATTTACGCCAAACAAAGAAAAGTCTCTAGGAGACTTCAAAGACGGTTCGATTAATGTAAAATCCGATGTATCCAATCATACCCAATACAACTCGCCACCCCCACTCCCGTATTTTACAAGGAGCAACAGCAGTCCGGTGAACAATAACTCAAAAGTTTCTGAATGTCTTGACATTCGACACATTAACCATGAAGCTATTAGGAATGATATGTATTTAAAAAGTAAGACAACAAAATGACTGAGAAATGTACTTGATTTTAATATAGCCTCTTTAGGTATATCCAAAAACCCCTCTGCATTCAATAGCCACCCTGACGACGACAGTTTTGATGAAGACTGTGATGAATTTGATCAATACGACGAGCTGGAAATGATGGTAAATAACCCAGCACTTGAGAAAATGATGAGAAGCGTAGCAGAAAGGAGCGAGAGATTACAATGTTTACAGGAAGAATTATTATTTGAACAAAGACACCGGGATAGTCCACAATCTTCACTAGATCCATTGTCATCCTCACTGGTAGAAACACAACCTTTAACACAAGAAATAAGAAGAGAAAGCTTTAAAGATATGATACTTTATTATATAAGCAAATGGTTTGAACTTATAATATTTCAATTCTTTATGGTGTACTGGATTATGAAGGAACCTATCATACGTACTGTTACATTTTTTACTATGATTGTTTCGGCGCTCTTGGTTACACCTGCTCTTTATATATTTACAAAAGTGTTTAACCAGGGAATACCCAATAGCGACAAACGCAGGCGTATTACTTCGATGTGTACAGGTGCTTTGTTTCTGTGGTTACTGTACATTGCTTATCCTCATGTCAAACCCTATATACCCAAAGACTATTGGAAACCTATTTCTAGTACACCTGGTGATCTTTATGCAATTCAGTATCGTATATCAAAATGGGAAGATCGTGTGAATCAACTTGGTGATAAACAACTCAACCATCAGACACTTTATGATGATTTTTCCTCTAAAGTAAATTCTGAGATACAATACATCAAAGATCAACTGGGCATTTCCACTACCGAAATTCTCCAAAAGGCCACTAACCAGCAAGGTGACATTGAAGCCATTGTCCAACAGTATCACACACTAATTCGAAAGCTAAATGACATCGAGAACAATCTCTTGTCTGTTGAATCAAAAAATCGAGAATTCATATCAGATTCATCGCAACAAAAGGCAATCAAAAGCTATGTAGCGGAAGAAGTCAAAGGATTTTTATCCCAGGAAGAATTCAAGAAATATGTGTCGAATGAACTTAAAGGGTTTGTACCTCAGGACGTAGTTAAGAGGTATGTATTGGATGAACTTGATAAATTTGTTCCTCAAGATGTGGTCAAGAAGTATGTATCGGATGAACTAAATTGGTTTATCCCGCAAGACATGATCAAAAAGTATATACTTGACAAACTTGATGAATTAGTTATTCAAGAGACAGCCGACTTTGCTTTGGAATCGCGGGGAGCTCGTGTGATTCATTGGATGACAAGTAAGACATTCCAACCTATGGCACCCTGGTTGCAAGCAACCCGGCGACTTCTCGGCTTATCCTCCAGAGTCCGCACATCACCTGAGATGGCCCTTCAGCCTCAGATCTACGTAGGTGAATGTTGGTCTATGGATGGTACACGTGGTGACCTGGGTATCTTACTTAGTGAAGCTATTCATGTGGAAAGTATTACGATTGATTATCCAACACCAGAAATTATGAATCACAATATGAGCACGGCGCCCAGAAATATACAAGTTCTTGGTCTCAAAGACTATAGAAATCATCCTGAAATGACTACTTCTTTAGGTCTTGTTCAGTACGATATTCATAAGAATCAGTCTGCTCAAATTTTCGAGTTGGAAAGCAAAGGCGGTGCATTTGAGGCTGTCCTAATCAAAATCTTGTCCAATTGGGGTAATTCTTTGCACACCGACTTGTATCGCATTCGAATTCATGGCAATCCTGTATAAATCAAAACATGTAAATAGCTCTGCGCTAATTATTCACATCATTTTTTCTTAAAAATAAAAATTTGGTATTCATTTTATTAAAGAAAAAATTAGTTGGCCTTGAAGCACTTGCTGAAGAAGTTACAAGTTAACTGGATGGCTTCAGTAGCTCTTTTCTTGTTCTCTTCATTATCAAAATCACCACGAGCAGCACAGAAACCATGGGGCATGTCATCAAAGCGATAGTGTTCACATTGGGCACCAAAAGGTTTCTTAGAAAGAACTTCCATGTATTCGGTCTATAAAGGAAACGTTAGATTACCTGTCCTTTCTTTTTTATAGCACGTACCATATCAGGTTCGTCTTTACTAGGAATTGCCAAGATGGGGGCAGAAGCAAACTCAGCATCCTTAGTGTCAACAAATGAAGGGTGGATTAAAGAAGCACCAACAAAGAAAGAAGAACGAGCAGTCGTTTGAACAGCAATCTATCAAAATAGTAAGATCACGGTTTTGTATCTAATCTTTTTTTTAAAAAAAAAAGTCACCTTGGCGCCCCAACAAAAACCAACCATAGTAGCGGAATCTACACCTTGTTCTTTAAGATATTTCTCGACGCGTTCAATATCAGGTGAAATCTAATGAAAATAAATTAGGAAAAAAAATATATGCAACAGGGCGCAACACTTTACAACTTCAATATCACCAATGTTCTTAAGCCATTGAAGCATTGCTGTCATATCCCCCATTCTATCGTTAGCGCTGTCACCACGGAAGAAATCAGGCATGACAACCCTCCATCCACACTGTTTGGCCAAGATATCACAAAATTGCTTGGTGTTGTTGCTAAAATAACACGTCAACACGCGTATGTTCTCTCTCTCTCTCTTTTTTTTTTTTTTTTTTTTTTTAATTTTGACTTACTGCATAGTAAAGATATCATAAATAACAAGAACTGCCTTTTTAGAATCCTATAATGAAAAATGTTATACAAATTCTTTTTGTCTATCGGATGTCACCAACCTTTGGGCCTACGGTGTACAACGAAAGATCACCGACATTTTCTATAGATCCAACAGGTTCATAAGTAGAGGATACAGCAGGAATAGAACAACAAGCTTTAGAATAGGACATAATAATACAATTAAAAAAAAAAAAAAAATAGAAAAAAAGAGTCCTCCGCTCTTATATAATCCAAGTGATTAGTAATTTTTCAAATGAAACTCAATCCGGAGAAACTTTATCGCACGGAGGATCTAAATGCCCCACTACTTTTTTTTTTACTCGACTTTTAATGAGTTTTTTAAGATCTGCGTGAAGAATAGGATTAGCGAACGACATTTTTGTTTAATATCAAAAACCTATATATTTTTGATCTTTTGAAGGGTTCTGTTGATATTTGATGATCCTTTTGTAATTGTTCTGCCGATCAAACAATATCAATTCCGAAAGGCTTTTTCTTTTTTATGGTTCAAAATATCTTTACAAAAGTATGAATAACCATACAAAAATAATTTGAAGTGCTTATTCTTGATATATTGTAAGTTTATTAGAGGCTTTCAGTCCAATTGTTTTGGTAGCCAAAAACTTTTGAGGTTGCTCAAAGGTGTCACAGCTTAAACTTATTTTTTCATGGCTTAAGTTCTATAAATATCATAAGAAGAGAGAGAGAGAGAGAAAAGGCTGTATACAGTAGAAACGAAGAGAGGAGTTAGTTGGAAATATCTATATAAAATGTTGAGTTACTTAGTCCATTGATAAGAGAGTGTGTATTTTTGTTGGCACATCAGTTAAACCAGAATAATACTCAGCATCATTTTTCTGCTTTTATTTTTTTCCTCGGACCTTCATATTTCCTTTAACACCTTGAGCTCGCAAGGAATCAATGCTCAAAGGGTAATAATTTGTCCCCCCCCCCAAAAAAAAAAAAAATAGATAACATCTCTACAATAAGTTCCTGTTTTTGAAACAACGTTTTCTTGTACACTTTATTCGCAAATAAATGATGTAAAAGCGTACTTTTTCGATTGTAAACATCGTCATCCAAGTCTTGACGAAAACAGGTAGTAAAGCACAGGACACATTTTGGTGTTCATAATCATTATTTGAATGACAGATTATTCTAGTATGGTGCGGAATACGCCACCAAAAGCGCCACGAAGTTTTATTTTCAAGATAATGTACAGATAAGACTTCCTGGGGGGGGGAGGCTTCGGTCCCTAATGTAATGGCTATAATGCTTTTCTTGGTTGCTTGCAACGCTGATTCAAATACCCAAGGTCACACTTTTTTTTGTCTCTTCTTCCGTGGGTATATCCCTGTTATATTTATCTGATTTCTTTGTGGGTTAAAAGCCCTGTTATTATAAAAATTCAAAATGATACCCACCATGTTGGTGACATCGATAATAAAATCCCCATACAAAAAAAAAAAAAAAAAAAAAAATT
>JNDS01003057.1:0-12718 GCA_000697035.1 Rhizopus stolonifer B9770
AAAAAAAAAACCCCCAAAAAAAAAAAAAAAAAAAAATACAGTTAAGACTTCCTTGCGCAACAAGTTATAGGAATAATTCATATTATTCAAATATTCGTATCCTTTTTTTTTATAAAGAATAATAAATAGTTTTTTTTTTTTAGAAAAGCCTTGCCCCCCCCCCTTCTCTCCCTTCATTGACCAAATAAAATTGGCTTATTTTACATTACGAGTTGGTTCATAAAGTTGAGTTCTTTACATGTAAATGTATTAAAAAAATCAGAGGTTGACTGTACGTACGACCATGGCAGTTTCAAAACCTCTGTTAGTGAAATGACGACTCTAAAGTGCAATCATTATGGTTAGAAGAATAAATGGCAGTAGGTTCAGTAGAAAAAATTGGAAGATTTTTATCTGTAAAAGTTTACAAAGTTTGGTTGTAATAACCTAATTGTATAACTATAAATCATTTATTACCTTTTCTTTTCTTCTTTTACCATCTTCAAGCCTTCTATTTCTCTCTCTCTTTTCTTTTCTTTTTTTTTTTTTTTTTTTTTTTTTTTTTTGTCTTTAGGCTTCGGAACCTTTTGAAATTGTTTTAAACTAATGAATCTGAAGATAAAAGAATCCTCTATAAACTCAATCTTGTCAAATTTCAAAATCATTAGGTAAAATATTATATGGGTGTGTTGTTAAAGTTTTTTCTTGTTAAAAACCAATACTCTTATCACGAAAAAAGTGTGTCTCTATTATGTTTAAAATCTTCATGTTGAAAAAAGAGAAAAGCCATGGTGATTATAATATAACTCATTTCATGTCCGCTGATTCAAACACGTTCTGAATTTATAAATCTTTTAAAATCTTTCAAGGTCTGTGCTTTTTTAAAATACCACCAAACGCTATATAAAATAGAAGTAATAGCAGTAGACTTACTTATACTAGTTATAAAGTTCTTTATTTTTTTACTGAACTGGAAAGAAAAGCGATTTAAAAATTAATAGGGAGGTATATGCGCCGTGACCATTTTTGCACTTCAAGATTGAGATTCAAAATTTCACTGGATTCCTGCAGACTTTTTTTGGACCAGTCATACGACGTAAATAGTGACGGCTCTCAAAAAAAAATTTGACCATGATTAGCCATATTTAGTGACTCTCAAAGATTTCAAAAAACTATAAAAAGAGGGCCCATTTCCTCCTCTTTTTTTTTTCCTTTTTTTCTTCACTTTAAGTTCTTGAGACTCTTGTAGTTGATAGGATTTGACTTTTATGGATCGTTGGAGTCTTTGACTCCGATGTGATATAGTCAGCAACAGGGTCTTTGGCTCTGGATGGGACACTTTTTGAGTTCTGGGGTTTAATATTTTTTTGAGTTCTGGGGTTGGGCATCCAAAATACACAGTCTCCTCGTGACGATGCCTGGAAACCAGCTTTTAGTTGGGCTAATGGTGTATTACAATTTTTTTTTATATTAATCTTAAATGAAAAACTTAAATTTGAAAAAAGACTTTGATCTTTCTTTCTCTCTTATAATATTTTGACTGAGCTTTGGAGCTTTTTTTTTTTTTTTTTTTTTTTTTGGCTGGTAAGTTCTTTTTTCCCACTACAAAAGTTTAACATGTTAATCTCCTTTTTTAATTAAACATTAAATTGTTTTTTTTTCTAAGAAATGCACAAACAAACACTTCAGTTATTTTTTCAGCCTATGAAAACCATTTGAGTTTATCAATCCAACTTACTGATTTTAGACAGCATTGAAGTACTTGCAACATTCATTGGAAAGATTGTTAAAAAAAAAAACAGCATGTTTTTTTATTTGAGAATTGATACTGATAGTTTGGAGTTTATAGCAGTTCTGGTCCAAAGATAACCATGTTGTAGTCTTATTATGCTTCTATCGACCTTTACTCATTCACAACAATTTTAAAACGGTTTTGAGGAATTACAGTGTGTCATAGTTGCAATGTCTTGCAACGAAAATCCAATGATACACCAATAAGAAATCTACTTATCTCAATTTTTAAAGTGGCAAATAAAAAGACATTGGTCTTAAAGTTCTTATTGTAAGACCTACACAGAAAATAGGAGAGAGAAAAAAAAGGGGGGAGGGAAGAGGCTGCATAATAATAATAAAGGGAAATTACCTTCTCCTCTCTTTTTTTCTTCTTCTCTTTAAAATAAAAATAATGGAGATTGATATAGTTACAGATGATTGTATAAGTGAAACAGATACAGTTTTAAACACGCCTACCTTATTCCGACGTTCTTCTTCCAAGCTCTATCAAGTCGTTGATCATCTCGAAAGACGAGTCCAAGTACTTTCAGAAGAGATTCAACATCATGTTCAACGAGAGATCGCACTCGAGAGTGAACTCTTGTTATTAAAACAAAAACAGCCATCCACAAAACCATATGTGATACAATATAAATCCTCGTCCCCAGATCTATGGCACACATGGACTGGAAAAGAAATTTCAAGTTTATTTGATTCTCAACAAGACGATAGCCAAGAGGACAATGGCCCAGAAAACGACGGCCAAGAAGAAATGCCAGCCTTGTTATTTCGACTCAAATCGTCCATCCGTGACCACTTACCCAATGATACCTGCCGGATGTTGCTGGACCAACTAGAGACGCATTTGGATCATCTGGCTTCAAGAGAACATGAAAACAGGATGCGAGAGCAAGATCGGGTCGGTCGATTACTGAATGCATTACATATCAGTCTAGAAAAGAATAGGATGTTGGAAACCGATATATCTTTTATACTAAAACAGCAAACGAACAAGACCGGTAGTCAAAAGCAGTTGGAGACCAAGCATCTTTACAAAGCCCAGATAAAACAACTCCAACAGGCACTCTCGACCTGTCAGGAAGAACGAGACGAATTTGAGATGACGGTCGAGATTGTCCGAAGAGAGATGGAGACCATGTTGGAAGAGCTAGAAGACACGAGAGAACAAAAATTGCGTTTTAAAAACCAAGCATCCAGACTCAAGGCGGGATTAGAGGCCGTCCGCCAGGTGGATGATGAACAAGAAATTGATTCTGTTCAACTGTTGTTAAACGAGGCCGAGAGACGGGCAACGGATATTGATCGTGAATGCAAAAGACAGGCGTTGGCATTAAAGGGTGTTCGAAAGGAACTGAAAAAGCAGGAGGAAAATAACTTGGGGCTGGCTCTAAAGATGAAGCGAGAGATAGCGGATTTGTTGTTGACGAAAGAAAAGATGGCCCGGAAGATAGAATTGTTGGCGTTGTCGGATCGTTCGGATGAGATTGATGTCTGTGGTCTTCAGACAGCCTTGAAGGCAGCCAAAACAGAAGGTGTGATTCAAAGGGCAAGAGTGCATCAACTCGAAAAGAATCATCGGCAACAATTGAACAATTTAAATCAATGTCTAGCGGATCTCAAAGAAATATTCAATCAGGAACTCTCGAAGCGCAATGACCAATGTATACATCGTGAATTTATGAAAACTGTAGAAAAAGATCAAGAAGTTTGGAAAAGAATACAATCAAAAGAATTTCAAAAAAAGAGAGAAGTAGACATGCTTGAAGCACATCGTGAAATTAGAAATTTATCAGGCCAGATCGTTGATTTGGAAGATGAACTGGAAAGCTTAGAAAAGGGGCACAAGAGTCGTATGCATCTTGAGCGTCAACAACTCCAGGAAGAGTACAACAAAAAAATACAGCGCTTATCGCTACATCATCAATTAAAACAAGTCCATTTGAGCAAAAATATTGATATATTAACACAAAAGAATCAAACGTTAGAAATATTGTATCTAGATCCAACACACAAGTCAAAACTGACGCCTTAATACTTTTTGTAAAATACATAAAAAAATTTAATTTCCCTCCTCCCCCTCCCCTTTTTTTTAGTTATAAACTGTCAAAGTAATATCTTGGCATAGGTTAAAATTTTATATTTAATAATTTGTGTACGCAAAAAAAAAAGGGGGGGGGGAGGAGGAGGAAAGAAGTCCAGGCACAATTTTTAGAGGTTTTTTATTTTTATTTTTATAAACTTTTGTGTATTCACAATATGAAAAGTCTACTTGTTGCACTTTTGGCAATAACAGGTGTTTTATGTCAAAGTGGTAAACCAAATAAATAATTTCTTACTTATTTTAACACAAATGTAAAGCTGAAGATTACAAGATTACTTCTTTACCTGGTATTGACATTACAACTCTTGGATTTTCACAGTACGCGGGGTAAACCAACACAAACCTGTATAAAAAAAAAAACGTATATCAATACATACATATATATATATAGACACATTGAACTATCAAAAAAGTCCAATGTCAACATGTTCTTTTGGATGTTGGAACAAGAACAAAAAAAAGCACCTGAAAAACTTGTAAATCACACTTTCAAAAAAAAAAAGAAAAAAAAATAACAGTGAATAGATTATCTGGTTAAATGGTGGACCTGGTTGCTCAAGGTAACATTTTATAAGAATAGAATAGGTTTTGAAATAACACTGTTAGTATGGACGGTCTCTTTTTAGAAAACGGCCCTTTTAGAGTAAACAAAAATTTAACACTCAGTGTTAATCCAGGTGGATGGCAAAATTATGCAACCAATATTTATCGTAAAAGAAAAATCCAAAAAGAGAGAGAGAGAAATAGAATACTTATATATAAAACCTTAGTGGATCAACCAGTTGGAACTGGATTTAGTTTTGCTAAACCAGATAATTTTATGCACAACATGACAGAGATTACACAAGAGTTTACAGAATTTATAGATCAGCTTTTTTCTCTTTTCCCGAGATTACAACCACAAGACTTATATATTGCTGGAGAGAGTTTTGCTGGATCTTATATACCTTATTTTGCAAAAAGTTTATTGGACTTAAATAAGGTTGAAAAACGATACAATTTGAAAGGAATTGCTATTGGAAATGGTTGGATATCACCTAAACATCAAGTAAGAAATAGAAGATTGAAAAAAAAAAAAAAAAAAAAAATAAAAAAAAAAAAAAAAAAAAAAAAAAAAAAGTGAGTTGACTTTATATCTATAGTATAATGCATACTATGATTTTAGTATACAGCATTCACTTTTAGAAAAGGATCGAATTGTAAGTTAGAAAAAAAAAGGAAGAGAGGGGAAGCATAATCTAGTGTATGTTTGTTTAATCCCATAATAATCAGGGTATTACCGCAAATCATTTAAAAACATGCCAAAAAGATTTTGAAAAGAGGGAAACTATTCATATCAGTTCTTGTGAAAGAGTATTGTCAGATATAACAGACAGTAATGTTAGAGAGTAAAATAATTAATTATTACAAGGGGAAAAGAAAAGGGAAAATAACGATTCTTTTATAGAAACGAGGAAGGTAAAATGGTCTGTATGAATTTATATGATATTCGTATGAAGGATGAACCTTATCCTGAATGTGGATTATCATGGCCATATGAATTATCTGATGTCACCAAATATTTGAGAGTATAAAAAAAAAAAAAAAAAATCCAATAGAAAAAAGTGAATTCATTTATATTGTAATAGCTCGACGAAGTGAAAAAGGCTATTCATGCAGAAAAACAAATGTTAGGTTGGAAAGAGTGTAATTCAGCTGTATCTTTAGCTTTGAGTGGAGATAAGAGTATTCCAGCTGATCGGGTAAGCCATATATATTTATACACACAACCATATTTTGCTAATTTCACTCATTTTTTTTTTATAGTTTTTACCAGAAATTTTGGAAGAAATTCCAGTGTTACTCTACAAGTAAATAACAAAGATAGTACAACAAGGTTTTAAAGAAATATTGTAGTGGTGAATATGATTTGATATGTAATACGTTGGGAACAGAATATCTGATTGGAAACATGACATGGGGTGGATCTAAAGGATTCAAAGTAAAAAAAAAAAAAAAAAAAAAAAAAAAAAAAAAAAAAATGGAAATACTAAGATGGAGGGAGGGGGAGACTAAATGATTTTTTTTTTATACATATACATATACATATATATATATATGTATATGTATAGACAGGAACTACAAAAGAGGATTGGAAAATTGATAATGAACTTGTTGGATATTATACCCGAGATCGTAATTTGACCTATGTTCTTATAAAGGGTGGAAGCCATATGGTTCCCTATGACAAGCCTATAGAATGTCTTGATATGATCAATCGTTTTATTGGATCAGGACATAATACAGTCAAAGGAAAGCATAGCCAAGTAGGTGAAAACCAGGAAAAAGATCAGCCAGAAGAAGATAAAAAGGAGGATAAACAAGAAGAGAAACAAGAAGAGAAAACCAAACAAAAAACGCCTCATGAAGATTCAAGTGAGCAACCTAATACAGCCGAAGCAGAACAAGAGGAAAGCGAAATAGAGAAAAATTCCAAGAATTGGTCCAAGTATTCTAGTTGGGGTACAGGTGCCCTCGCGGTGGTTTCAGTAATTGCCCTTGTGCTGGCCTGTTCTTGGTTTACTGGAACCAGAAGGCTCTCTCCTACGGCGGAGTTTGGTGGTGCACCAAGGCAAGAGCGCGAAGGATCTCAAAAGCCAGGAATATTGGCTAGGTTCAAGAACCTTTTTAAATGTAGAAAAAAGCAAAAGAACTTTCCTTTGGGATATCAAGATGATACAAATGAACTGTAAGTGATAATGTAGTATCGCTCGATCTAATACATGATAGTGATGAATTGGTGGTGGAGACACCTACTCTGTTTGAGGCAGAAGAATCCGGAGAAGAAGGCGAATTTCATTTGAATAAGAAACAACATGAAGACCATTTATCAATGGGCGATGAAGAAGAGAGTGATTTTGATGATTTCTCTGATTGGGGAGATTCATCCACTTTAATAAAAACAAACCTTCGTTAAAATAAATGACATTTTGAAGGAACCATTCTTTATAAAGTGTTTGCTTTTTCAACTCGTGAGAGTAAAAAAAAAAAAAAAAAAAAAAGTCTTTTTGTTTTTGGAGACCCCTTGTTTTTTTTTTTATTATTATTGTTCAATTTGTTCCTGGTACTTTTCAGCTAACGTTTCTTGACTCTCCTAAGTATGTTTGCGCTTTCGAGATTGAACTGGTTTTTTGATTGGATAAAGATAGTAATAACCATCCTTAACTTCTTGTAAAGAATTGTCCCATGCAGACACGCCAAAGATTTCTTTAAAACACGTCTTGATAAATTTGTTATCTATGTTAAATAATAAGAGAAAAAAAGAAGAAGAAAAAAGAAAGGGAGGGAAGGGGGAAGTGTAGGTGTTTTATAAAAAAAAAAGTGTTCAATCTAATTTGTAAATGAACACGCGCTCATGGCACGCCGACTACTTTTATACTGAAATTAGCCGGTATTGAACTTTTTTGCTTATGTTTCTTGGCCAATAAATATCACCCATTGTACCATCTACCACCAATCAAGGGGAGGAGGTTGCTAAACAATGCAAATGACGTTTCACAAAATAAACCTTATTCTCTCTTCTTTTGTTTCATCATGTAAGGCTGATTATAATAACTAAATACAGTGCATGCTCTTAATATTACATCAAAACAACAATAATTATGTTCTACCTGTCATTTATCATTAGCTGCCAAAATAATAATAAAAAGAAAAAGAAAAAAAAAAAAAATATATGCAGAAATATAAATAAGTATATAAAAAAAAAAAAGCATACATTATGTTGTGAAACCTCTCTTTTTCTTTTTCTTTTTTTTTTTTTAATTTTATTTCGTCATTTCATCCACATTGTATTCGATCTGCTCAGCCTTATTTAGTAAAGAAATGCAAAGAAAGACAGAAGTCAACTTTCTGTCTATTCCAATAAAGACACCAGAAAAACTTTCTTGGACACCCTTTTTGTTAAATTATATTTCAACAAGTTATGCTGAAGATGCCAAGATGTATAAAGCAGACTGTCAACTTCTGGACTCACTCAGACAACGTTGTATTCAACATGGAACAACAGACTATCCTTTTGTGATTGAAGACTTGTCCATGTAAGACCTCTTAAAGTTGCATTCATTAAACTCATTTCCGAAAAAGTTACTTTAATCAATTGACCTTTTTGGGATCTCGGTTTCCTGCCAATGTAAGTTTTTTTTCTTTTCTTTTTTTTTCTTTTTTTTTTTAAACAGATAGAGAAAGATTGTTAACCCAGTCTTGAAAGATGAACTTAAATATTTCTTGGTATCCCATTTTCTCACACCAACCCAGACCAGGTAAGAAGATAATGTGAGACAAAAAAAAAAAAAAAAAGGATACGTGAGCCAAGCAATTATAGATACAATAAACAACTTGAATTATGAAAAGGCTTGTGTATTATATCGATTAGCAGGATTCTACAGTTTATTGGGATCCTTACAAAGTTCAATTTCTACTGAAGGTATTCGAAAAGCGTGTCAACATTTCCAAGTAAGTTATCTCTCCCTTCCTCCTCCCCCTCCTCTTTTTTTTTTTAAAAAAAAAAATAAGAGTTGACAAATCAAACATAGCATGCAGCTGGATGTTTAAAATATATTCAAACGGATCTAATGCATGACATGAGAGCCCATCCACCTGCTGATTTTCAATATCTCGATACCCTGATCACACTTATGCTCACTCAAGCACATGAATGTATCTGGCAAAAAGCGGTGATGGAACACATGAAACACGGTACCGTTGCACGACTAGCCATCAAGGTCTCAGACGGCTACAGCAATCTAAATCTGGATCCCTGGTGCAAACTGGCCAAAACAAAGCAAGCTTATTTTTTAGCAGTGGCTCATTATCAAAAGGCAAACGAGGCCATCAGTCTGGGTCGTTATGGTGAAGAGATTGTTCGACTACGTCTGGCAAAGACCGCCTTGGCTAATACTCAACCTGCAGACCTTTCATCCGCTTTTACAAGACAAATGGAAGAGCTTCGGCAATCCATCGACCGAGATCTTACTAGGGCAGAGAGAGACAATGATGTGGTCTATATGGAACCTTTGCCTCAACAACTGGCGCCTATCCTTCGTTCGGATATGGCCAAGCCGATCTTGCCTGGATTTATTACGGATCCAAATTATTGGTTGGTTTTGAAGGATAGACCGGAGGATCCGTTGTTCATCAAGAGACCACTGTTTGATAAACTGGTGCCGTTGGCGGTGCATCAGGCGGCAAGTGTGTATAGTGACAAGAAGAACTATATTGTGGATGTGGAGATTGTGAGAACCAAGAACGAGTTGTTTCAAGAATATGAACGGTGGATGAATGAGATGCAACTACCCGAGGCGTTGGATATTCTGGATGCTTTACCCAAGGCTCTGGTGGAACATGCAGAGGAGGTGCAGCATTTAGGAGGTTTACAGACATTGAACGATATGCTAAGGAAGGTACACAACATGTCCAAAAGGGCCTTGGATTTAATTGAAGATGGATTCAATGCTTTGGAAGAAGAAAATGAACAAGATACCCTATTGGATAAACAATATGGAAAATGTAAGCTAGAAAAGAATTCGTATTTTTTTTTTTTTTAACACGCCTATAGTAAGGGACAGGCCAAATCTAAGAGCGGGTATTCAACATCTCTTGACTTTGGGAACACAGTACAATGATACGATTGTAGCAGCACAGAAAGCAGACCGCATAGTACAAGCCAAGGTAGCCAACTGGGGTAAAGCGATTGCTATGTTATCTAGACCAACAGATGAAATACTACAGCATTTACCACATATACAACCTGAAGATGAACTCTCTGAGCCATTGGCTAATCTACTGCGACAGATGCGAGAGCAGCTGGAATTATTAGAGAAGAATTTAGAGGGAAGACAGACATTGGAGCAAGAGGTGCTGGCATCAGTCAGGACAGACGATATTTCGGGAGCACTGGTCAGTCGATGTCATGAACTCACGCAAGGTTCACCGTTGGTCAAATTGGAAGTGGATCAATTTTCGGATGTTTTTGACGCTTATTTGAAAACTTACCAGTCCTATCAACAACGTATGCAAGCTTATGCAAACGAGCAAGAGGACGTCTTATACCAGCTTAAGCAATCCTACACCCGACTCGGATTGATGATCAACGATGTACAGATATTCTCCAAGAGGGAGAAGGCTATTCATAATTTGGAGGCAGCCTATGTCAAAGTGAAAGAGATACGAACGAATCTGGTAGAAGGAATCAAGGTAAACAGAACAAAATTTTCATTTGATTACTTGAATTCACCATAAACACACACACACACACATATATATATATATATGTATGTATGTATATGTATATATTTTTAGTTTTATTCAAATTACACGGATTTATTAAATCAGTTTAGAAATGATTGTATTGATTCTACTTTGGCAAGGAAAATGGAAGCTACAGAACTCTCGAAAGATCATAATCCAGTGAAAATGTTACTTTATAAAAAATAGTGAAATGCTTTATTCTTTAATGCTCAAAAGGTTCATAATCTTCTCCAACATCTTGTTTCCACCCAACAATTCGATTTCTTGTCTTGCTTCTTGTTCCAATACGGTCAAAAATTGACGACAATAGGCAAATGTGTTTGTCTTTTCGAGCAATTGTAAAGCAAATTGTTTGAGTTCAACAGATTCACTACGTTGCTTGAGGATATTGAGTAATTGACGGCTGTTTGGGTCAGAGCGAATAGAGTGGATAATAGGAAAAGAGAATTTTCCTTCAGTCAAGTCTTCACAAAAGCCCTTGTTGTCCGTATATTGCTTGGATTGTAAATTCATATAATCATCCCTGACCTGGAAGTGAATACCAATCTTACTCACTAGTCCAGTATAATCACTAGTTGTTGTGAGTTATGCATAAAAAAAAAAAAAAAAAAAAAAAAAAAAAGAGAGAGAGAGAGAAAAGGGGGTGGGGTGGGGAGGAAAGAGAGGACTTACATTTCAGATTGACTTGCTTCTTGCATTAATTTCACAGCTAGCCTTAAAAGACCACCGGTTTCTATATAAAATGTTTGAGATGATGTAACCAAAATGGTAAAGAGTACTTACTGTCGTTCACCATATCCAGAAATTCCTGTTCGGTAGGACAAGTCAAGGTATCTCTCCAAAACAATTCCATACCTTGACCACGATGTAAATTGATCAATTCTTCAGTATAGATGACAATCATGTTGGGCTTATTCAACTTGGATAACTCGGAAAGGGCCAAGAAGTAAACGTAATTAGCACAGTTGATGGTCTGAGGAATACCATAGATATGGTGAGCAGCAGGCACACCACGACGAAGCACCGAATCATCTTCTACATCATCAATCAATAAACTGGCACTGTGAAGCATCTCAATTACTCTCGTAATCACTTTTAGCTCTTGTTCGGGTACTTTTAACCAAGCATCAAAAGCTTCAATCATTTTGGAGCGTATGTCTTTACCAGGGTTAGCACAAAGATATTCAAAAGGTTCAAGCAAAATCTAAAGATATGGATTAGTCAGGTATAAGAAATATATATATATATATATATATATATATTCACAACTTTACATCTTCTTGAGGTTTTTGAATGGGCTCAAGACCATTGGGTTTAAGAGACATCACTGTGTTTTTCAGTCCGTTGTTTGCGTTAAAAGTAAGCATATTTTTTTTAATAATAAATGAAAGAAAGATAAGATGTGTGTGTGTGTGTGTGTGTGTGTGTGTGTATGTATGTTATATAAGAAAAAAAAAATTCATGTACGACATATTCTCCTTATTTTTCAATTTCTTTATTCTCTTTTTTTTTTTTTTTTTTTTTTTTCAATCGCAGATCATAGTTGATCATTTGACTTGGTAGGTTTTTAGATACGTTCAGGGGAGATACCCAAACAGGTTTTTAAAGCTGCACGTAAGATAGCACATATAGTCTTTATGTATCACCATGTCAATAAGGAGATAAATAATCCCGGAATCTCTTTTCCTAAGGAGAAAGTTTTTTTTTTTTTTTTTTTTTTTTTAATGCAAATAAAAAGGTTGAAACTGTTTACGGATAAATTTTTTAGAAATGCTGACAATGAAAAATTTTTTATTTGCAATTTTTTTTTTTTTTTTTTTTTTTTGTTTTTTTCCAATACATGCATACGCATACTATAACGTGCGATATCCATCAAGATTTGAGCAGCCTATGAGAAAATGATGAGTTCAAGATTGCAGTTGATTTGTTTATTTACCTCAATCAATTGAGTCTTTTGTTGTTTTGGCATAGTATGATGATGTTCCCAGCCGTGTCGTTGTAAACAGTTGAGATGTTTATAACTGGAGTGACAAGAATCACATTGAAAAGATCCACCTTGACCCGCACAGGCCTCCAGCTGAACACATTCTTCATCATCCACTTCTTCTTCTTCGGATGGTGTAGCTGAAGCAAAAGAAGCAAGAGTTGCAGCAGCAGCAGAGACTGCCTCCGATTCTCTCTTTTGCTTTTTTGTTGTTGTCTTCTTTTTTAGTTCGAGTACTTGATAATGATACTTCTTTTCAGTATTTTGACGTCTTTTTCTTTTATGAGGCTTTTCCATTGACTCGAATGGTTTTTGTGGTTGTGGAGGTGGTGGTGGTGGGTAATAAGATGCATAGGGAGGAGGTAGATGATAGCCAGGTAAACTTGAAGGTGGAGGTAGGATATAATCTGATTTATTATGTTCCATGATGTTGTAATAGTTATTGTCATATAATACAGGAGGTAAACTCGCTTTTTTCTCAGGATTTGACAGCATGGTTGATATGAAAGGGGGTAATCTAAATAAGGAGAAAAAAAAAAAAAGTTTAAAAAAAAAAAAAAAAAAATTTAAAAACC
>JNDS01003061.1:0-19528 GCA_000697035.1 Rhizopus stolonifer B9770
GTTTTTTTTTTTTTTTTTTTTTTTTTTTTTTTTTAGCGTCTTTTGTCTTTAGCCAAAGGAAGTCTGATCCAACGCGTTGAAGAGACAATGGATATGGCGTTTATTGAACAACAAATTAATCAAAACGCTTTAGATTTCCCTCATATGATTCAAAAGACACTTGATTTGTTATCCAACATGTGTGCACCTATGCGTGACTCAGAAATCAAAGAAATCCGCCAACTCACCGGAAAAGAGCAAGTGAAATCAATCTATCGATTGTGTGATAGAATGGAACTTGATTTGGCCAATTTCACACTGAGATCAATTCGACCTCCTTTTATGGAAATTGCTGTTGATTACGAGCGCAGTCATTTTGCAGAGCTCTTGAACAATGGATCCATCCAACTGGTTGAGACGCAAACCTGGATCAAAGAATCCTGTTTAAAATTATGCGAGGTAGCCGCCTCCCGAAATCCAGAAAACGTGCCACAACCGACGAAAAGGCCTCGCGGTGTATTTGAGGAAGCGTTGGTGTCTTTACTTTTAGAACATCAGCCTAGACCGTTACCTGAAACTCTCTTTTTAGATGCAGAGAGAATATCCGAGTTCCAAAACGAGATTCAGGCCATCACGATGGTGGCTGCACTTCTGATGCTGGCCCGGAACTTTGGCCGGTCTACGCCTCAGAAACTTACGGTGCTTAGTCAGAGGCTGTTCAAGATGCTTGAGGATAGATCAACGGAAATTGATCATTTGGCGGTTGAGATTGAACGTGCGGTGAGTGTTCGAGAGGATCGAAAAGGGCTGATTCGAAACATGGTGGATAAGACACTTTCTCATTCGGATACGGTCTATTCGTTGCTGTCACGTCGTGTGGCTCTGGTGATCAAGAGCACGATACAGCAAAAGCAGTTTGTAAGTGATGCGGTGATGATGCGACATGGATTAGAATATGTACAGACAAACCTTCAACAGTTGACAGAACGGATCTATCGATTTGCTCAACATCACCGAGAGGTGTATGGATCTTTGTATGATGAAATCATAGAGGATTAATATTTACACAAAGGGCTTTTTTTTTTTTATTATTATTATGAACAAATAAAATAGGAGAGTGAGAGAGTGAGAGAGGGGTTGTTAAAAAGGGGATTTACAAAAATTATTTTTCTAAAAGAAGATCAGGGCCCTTCCAAAAATTAATGATCACAGCTGTTGCCAAAATCAAAGTGAACCTACACCAACGAGTGATAGAGCGATAAAGAGATTTTACATGAGAGCATATACGCTGGAACCAACTCTTGGGTGGTGTTTGAATAAGAGGTTCGAGGTATTTTAAGGAAGGATACAAGTTGTATTGTGTGTAAATAGTGCTTGTGTCATCCATATCAAATGAGTCAAGCTGTTGTACGCCATGTAAAGAAGTATGGTTCATAATTGGGTATGCAACATGGCGTTCAGCCAAAAAAAATTCACTGGTTAATTCTTGCATCAGATTACAGGTTGATGCATCACTCAGGGCAAACTTTGTTTGGTGTTGTTCTTCAAGACGATCTACGAGTTCTTGGACATGATCTGTCTGTCGCTCAAAGGCCTTTTGAAGTATTTGATGGTTTTGTTGTTGTGTCTCAAACTGCTCGAATTCTCTGTGCAAATGTTCAAGATCCTTTAATGCCAACTTGAGTCTTTCTTCCACTCTTCTCTTGGATTTTTGTAAATAAATATTTTCCTTGTTGAGTTCCTCCATCTTTATCGATAATTCTTCCAAAAGTGCCATATCTTCTTTACGCTGTTGTTCTATCCTGATTTCGTATTGTTTACTGGCTCTTTCCTGGCATTTCTGACGGGCTTCTTCGAGCTCTTGTACCTTGTAGGCTGCCATATCCAGATTGGACTGAAGAATTTGGATCTCGGTTTCCAATTTACGCTGATGTCTTTCATGAGCCTGCTCTGACAGACGAGAGCGTTGCTTGCTGTGTTCCAACACGCTTTGGATCTCTTCATTCTTGCGCTCAAGTCTCTCAATAATCTTTTCAGACGCTCTCTTGGTATTAGCCAACTGTCGGTCTTGTTGTTCGGTCAAGGTAGAAGCGTGTGTGAGCAAATGATCATAATCTCGTTTGAGCTGTTGGTTGTATTCTAACAAAGACTGACCAATTTCAGCCACCAATTCTAAATCCTTTTCCTTTTCACGAAGTGAGGTGTGTGCACTCTTTAATAACCGACCGAGTTCAGAAGCAGAGCCATCCACTGATTGTTCTTCAAAATAGGATGAATAATGATTTGTGGTGATTTCTGCAAGCATGATAATGAAAAAAGTAAAAAAAAAAAAAAAAGAGAGAGAGAGAGAAAATGAGTCTCCTAATTTTATTTGTTTAAAACTCGGAGTTGTTTATAGAAGGGGATGATCCCAAATAATAACAAAATAGAGAGCTCTCCTTTGTACAACAGCAGATTTATTTATTTATTTTGGGTCTCTTTTTGTCACTGATCAAATTAGAGGACAGGAAGCTGAAGTTGATTTCTGATGGGTTGCTTAGCAACTGGTTGCCAAGATGACCTTTTATGATATAACTAATACAATTGTTAAAGTTTTTTTTTTTTTTTTTTTTTTTACACTGGTAATTGTTTTACGTGATGGTTGTATAGGGTGTAAATACAATATCCTCTGTTAAGTAATTCTGGAAAAGTAAATGATGAATGATTCGCTCTAAATCCTATAAAAAAAAAGTTGTTATTTTAGTTATAAAGAAAAGAACATGTTTACGTATTCAGTATATTTGCGCACAGGGATTTCTATATCCGGATGGCTCATAATACGACTCTTTGCAATACCCAATGCACGCCCTTGCAGCATCTGCACCAACTTGTTCATAGTCACTCTCTCATTTAGTTCCTTGAGTGTGTCACATAATATGACTAAGGCTTTGGCTTCTCCTGAAATGTCTTTTACTGCGACTTCCTCTTTTGACCGAAGACAATTGTCACATGTACCACAGCTTTGATCGGGTGTTATATTATTCACCAACCCCTCGTCTAATGCAAAGTATTTTTCAAACAATACTTTTCGGCAGCTTATATAATCTTGAGCATAGCCTACCATTTGTTGCACTAATAAAAGCATTAGTTTATTCCATTTTAGATTGGATATACTTGCATGCATATCGTCCGTTCACTTCCCCAACCACAAAAGAATTTAATCTCATCACTTGAACACGATCAATAAGTTTTTTTTTTAAATTTTTTTTTTACCTTCTGAACCATTGTAATAAATCACGCATTCTGCTCTTTCTCCATCTCTTCCTGCTCTTCCACTCTCTTGATAATACCCCTCAATAGATTTCGAAATGCTATGATGTAAAACAAATCTTGTTTCTAAATGGTTGATACCCATACCAAAAGCAATAGTAGCCACTACTACTTGAATTTCTTTTTTTCTCCACTTTTGATGAACATATTCTTTATCCTCCTAATAATAATAAAATAAGCATCTTGATTTTCTATGGGCTCTCTCTCTCTCTCTCTTACATCATCCATGTCTGCATGGTAAGCACCGCATTTAATTTTGCCTTGACTTTCCTTATATATCATTTGTGCCACTGACTCGGTCTCCTTCTTACTTAGGCAGTAGATGATGCCGGATTCATTTGGATATTTTGAAAGAATCCAATGCGTCATTTGTTGGATTGTTTCTTCCGCACTGTTCGGTTTTTGTACGACACTATAAATTAAATTGGGTCCTACATGATGATTAAAAAAAAAAAATTCACGTGTGTACTTACGGTAAAGTGGCGCACTAAAGACAAGTGAACCATTAGGTACTTGAGGTTGCTTCATATTCAATATACGCATCACGTCTTTCATGACTGACCAAGGACATGTGGCTGTCAATGCTGTGATACGCGTTTTTGGAAAAATAGTCTAAGACATGTTGTACTTAACTTTTTTTTTTCTAAAAAAAAAAAAGTGGGTTCTCTTACTCTTAATATATTCAATTGTTTATAATCTGGTCTGAAATCATGTCCTTGTTGAGAACAACAATGGGCTTCATCAACCACAATTCTTGAAATCATATTGGCGTCATAAGCCTTATTCAAAACGGCCATAAACCGTTTACTTTTCGCAATTTTTTCAGGTGTGACATAAAGCAGCCTAAAAGGATTAGGTCTTGACTGGTTTTTCTTTTGAGGAACCATGCTTTGTTGTATGCTGGCCACTTTTTCTTTAGAAGAAGAACCGACGAGGTATTCAGCCTGCACGTTGGATTCTTTTAAATGATAGACTTGGTCCTTGATTAATGAGACTAGAGGTGAAATAACCAGAGTGAATCGATCCGAGTTTTCCAAGAGAGCGGGTAGTTGATAACACAGGGATTTACCTGCGCCTGTGGGTAAGACCACAAATAGATCATGTTTGTCTTCCAATACGGCGTTGAGAATGGGTAGTTGTAATGTACGAAATTGGTGAATGTTGAAATGTTGTTGCGCCAATTGTGTTAATCTTTCAGACCAAGGAAAATTATGTGTGTCATAATTTGTACTAGTAATAGTGTCTTCGGAGGCTAGTTGTCTGGCTAGTTGATCCATGACTTGCTTTTTTGTATTCAATAATTCATTTCTCTTTCTTCTTAATTTAGCAATTGACTGATCAATAATCTCTATTTCCTTATTAATATTATCCAACTGAGAATTCATTTAAAATTATAAGATTCTCTGTTCTCTGTTGTTGAAAAAAATACAAAAAAAAAAAAAAGAAAAGAAAAGAGAAATAGGTTATTGCCGATATCCATTAGGGAAGAAGCTATTGGCGGCTTTCTATTGGCGGCTTTCTATTGGTTAATTTCATGGTTCGTTTAAAAGTTGTTCACTTTCACGAATAAATAAAAAATAAAGGTATTTTGTTTTAGAGTTTATCATTTTAATTATTGTGTTTCATCTCTACGGACTATCATTAAACTTTTACCAAAAAAAAAAAAAAAAAGAAAAGAAAAGAAACTTTGTTGCAGTTAAAAGAAAAGAAGCATTGTTAAAAGTCAATTTTTCATTATCCTCTTTTCTGAATAAACTATAGCTTTTGACACCTTTTTCGGTCACCTACCTTGAGAATTCTTTCTGTATCAGATCTACAGTCAAGATATTTAAGTTACATTTATAAGTTGTTTCTTATAAAACGATATTAACAAACTTTTTTTTTTTTTGGCGTCGAAGGTAACGTTAAAGGGATCAGAATTCATTGTCTCATTTTCATTCTTATTTAAAGCATCTCCCTGTCTATTTCACCTTGGCTGAAATTCGATATTTTATTTAGTCGTACACTACAAGAGACAATTCGACTAAAAAAGGAAATTCACAAACATTTTAAAAATTAGTTACAAGAATATGATGGTTAAAGATTGACTTACATTTAATTTGAATGAGAATCTATCTGGGACATCATCTTCAGTTCGGAGAGACCTGAGAATATGTAACATATTGAGGCAAGCAGCCAAATCTCTATTCCACAGACGAGGGCCAAAGGTTCTTGCTGTTCTTGTAATAGTCTGCCATAATGTACCCAGAACCGCATTTGAACAAAAAATTGGACTGTTACACAAAGTCCCAAAAATTATCAAAACCCTATAAGGAAAGTTTTTGTTTTTGGTGGCTTGTCAAAACGGGATTTAAATATCATGACGAAAACGGCCATTTCGTCTCTGGTCGTGTATATTTGAAGCATGATAAGAAGAGCCAATTGAGGAAATCAAATCATTAATTCAGCCAATAGACATGGGCGGTGCTGCATTTGTTTAATTAATTGATTTTAAATGGCGCAAATTACAATTTCATTTAAACCTCCTCTTCTCTATTTCTCTTGTTTATTGCTCCTTTTTCTACTCACATCTTCTTTCATTCACTTACTACTTGGAGGTTCTCCATTAAGCAAAAAAAAAAAAAAAACCCCAACATCCCCATTACACTCATTTAAACCCA
This sequence comes from Rhizopus stolonifer B9770, assembly GCA_000697035.1. Classification (NCBI taxonomy): domain Eukaryota; kingdom Fungi; phylum Mucoromycota; class Mucoromycetes; order Mucorales; family Rhizopodaceae; genus Rhizopus; species Rhizopus stolonifer. The sequence goes on from JNDS01003061.1 coordinate 5,949, forward strand.
CTTCCTTTCCTTAAACATATGTATTCTACCTCTCCACCTATTTTCAATAACAATGCAGAAGACACCAAGAAACGTACTCGAGTCACACCAGGTCAACTTTCGATTTTAGAAGAAACGTTCAGTATGACAGCAACACCCGATAGTAGACTGCGTAAACAGCTAGCCGAGAGACTTAAGATGCCTGAACGTTCGATTCAGATCTGGTTTCAGAACCGACGAGCCAAAGTCAAGATGTTACAAAAACGAGTTCTCTTGCGCCAGGAAGAAGCCAATCGAAGCAACCCTTATTGGAGACCCAAAGTGCCTATTCATCGTGCTTGGAGCTCAGATATGGCGAATTTATTTAACACGCCTTCGATCTCCGTGACCGGACCTGCAGCAGCTTATATGACCCCTTCACCTCAACCCATATTTAAAGGTACACCCTAGTTTTCAATTTGTAGTAATTATTACTGTTAGAGAATGATGATTTGAATGTTGGATATATTACAGCCAATTCATTAACTATTGGCAGCTGGCATCGAATGAAAATCAATCAACAAGATCTATCATGTTCATATATCTTGATGGATCGCGCCTTTTCCTGGCACATTAGAGACAACGAGTACCACTTCAAGATGACTGTGCCCTTTGATGCGATATCGACTATTGAATTGGTGGTGTTGGAAGACAACTTATCGGCCCAAATTAACCTTCAACTGCTCGAACCCCCCGTGTTCTTTATGGAATCTGGATCGCAATGGATTCAGTGTAGTGATTTCACGGAGGGTATGCAAGCATCACTCATCTTAAATCATGTCATTCGTGGTCTGGCTATTGATCTTCGACAACAATTATTAGGTATTGCTGGTATTGACGACAGATTGTGTCAGATCACTCAGTTTCCTTTAGAAAATGAAACTTGGAGACATTCAAGTTTACCTCTAAAGGAGAATCATTATCAACATAACAATCATTGGGCATTTTCCTAACCAAAAAAAAAAAAAAAAAAAAAAATACAAAATTCTATAAAGTAGTAGTACAATATTGCTATTGTACACATTTTTTTTTTTTTTTCCTTTTTTTCTTTCATGTTTCTTTTTTTATTGAAATTCGTCTTGTTTTTCTTAATCTTATTCATTTGTGGTTACTTTAATCGGTCATTTATTGGACAATTCACACTAAACAAATTCGGAATACTTCACGCCAAGGGTTATCGATGGTCTTTGAATCATAGCCAGCTTTTGATCCAACTCAGCCAAATTCATTTATTAAGAAAAACCAACCCAAACCAAAAGAAATGGTTGCATACCCTTTTGTACTATCTTGCCAGAGTTTTGTTAAATTATGTCACTATTGAAATCAAATCATTCTCGATACAACAAGACACTTGGTTTGTCTTTATTGACCACATCACACTCACGAAGAACAAGTCTGTGGAGCTCAAGACAGGCGTCATACAACTATTTGACTCACAGAAGCGGATATTAGAAATAACAAGTTCTTTCACCATTTGTTTTGATGATCAAACACGGGTAGCCTTAGGTTCTCTTGATATCTTTTGGGGTCACTTGCCCTTAGTGAGCCGTGGTCATGAGACCAAAAACTATTGGATAAATACATTGAATTTTACCGTTCAAGCGATTCATTTACACTACGAATCTCGCTTTACTCTCATAGTGGATACGGGTAAAACGGAAGGTACGTTGACAAAGTCCATGTTGGTGAATTTCAATACCCAGGCGATACAGGCAAGCTGTTCACGAGATGCTTTATTGTTTCAATTGGATCTGCCACACCTAGAATTTGACTGTGCATTGAATTCAAGTAAAGTTCGGTTGTGTGGCCTATTTTTTTTTTTTTTTAAAAAAAAACCTTTTTTTTTTTATATATAGGCTTTAAAAACATACATCTCTTTTTATATACACCTATCATTTCTCTAGAAAAAGCCTTTTTTGAATTAGGTGGTCAGAAAAATCAGCAAAGACATCTACCCATGTTTGCTTTCGTATTCGTCCTTTTTTCTCCCAAGATTATCTTTCCCACAACGAACGGTTGTCAATTCTGTCTGGGTACACGCAATTTTATTGTGCGACTGTTGCCAGATTCGAATGAAAAATTGAATGCTCATTTTGAACAAGAAGCACAATGGTTGGATAAGAAATTGAAGCGTAAATTATCGGCCGTCTATTTTGTTCATCTGACAACTGCAAACTCTAGAGCGTTGGTCTTGTTTCAAAGGTTGAAGATAGGCTATTATTTTCAGCAGACTCAGAGAGAGGTCTTGTCGATCAAGTGGGGCAAAGTGGTAGTTCAAAAGGAAGGTTCGTTAGAAGCCGGTGAGCTAAAGGTGGATGTCGTGATTAAAAAGCCGTCCATTCATCTTTGGGAGGATTTGACTATGGTAAGCAATTTCTTAAAGAACGACGGAAAGGAGTCCGGATGGACCAAAAGGCTAAAGATGAACGTGGACATCTCCACCATTTCGGTTTCGGTTTCTGGCCAGGACGAAAACACAAGTAGACAAGCGCCCATGGGGTATCTGGATAACGCGCCCCAAACACATGTTTTAGTTCATATGGCATTGCATTTGCAAAAATTGACGTGGAATAACCAGAATGGCTGTCGGATAAGCACCTTATCTATTGAACAAATGTCGAATACAACCGAACCGCAGCTTATTTTTTGGATATCCCATCTGGATTGGCAGCCTAATCCACGCACTCTCAAAATCAAGACGTGTGGGCTCATTTATTCCATTGAGAATTATTATTCCTGTCTGGTGGTAGCCAAGTCTCTTTCCTGTTGGCCTAGAGTACCTCGCAAACATTCTAATCATGATGTCTATTGCAGTGTGGAACGCGGTGATTTGAAATTGAATTTCGCAGAGCCTCTGTTTCTCAGAATAAATCAACTATTGACCCACGGCCGGCGTGGGAGATTCCAAAAGATGATGGTCCTGGGTAGAATGAACAACGGTTGGCGACCCCTGATCAAGATGGACCAGGTAGAATACGATGTGTTGGATTTCACTGCGCAAAAGGTATCAGTGTGTGTTCCGTTTGAATATACGTTGGCGCCTGTCATTCGTAGTCTTATCTGTGATGTCAAGGCCATCAAAGATCTACAGGCCAGATTGTTTCGAGATGCGTTTACGTTTGTAGGACCCCAAAGGCGAGATGATCCAATAGAGATACTGCCTCTGAAGGTAACCCTGGGTGTACTGACGGTTGCATTTGATGATGATCCTTTCGAAGTCAAGTTAAGAAGGATCTTTAGAACCGGTTTGGTCGAGCAACAAAAGCGGCTAGCTTACCAAGAAGCCTTTGATCATAAAGCAGCAGAAAGTAAAGAAGCCGATATCCAGCAGGCAGAATATGGCCTAAAAAAGAAGTTTTCAGAGCTTTGGAAAAAGCACATTGACAAGACAATCGCAGAAGAATCTACAATAGAATCTGTTGACGAAAACGTCCTTGGAGACTCTCTCGATACTTTTTCTTCTATTTTTTCTATCCTTATTTTACCACGTCCCTTGTGTCCGTCCCTGGTACATTTTACAGCACAATCAGTGTGTATCGAACTAAAAAAATCAAAACTATCTCAACCAAGAGACTTTATTCATCAGATCGGAGGCGGTGTACCTCACCACTGTTCCTATTCGCTTCTGCTTCCCTTTAGTTTATCAATCTACTCTGGCCAGACTTTGATCAAAATACGCGACTATCCTTTTTGGATTATTCAAATACCTGACTCCTGGTCACTTGAGGGGGACTACGTGATGGTAGACGAGTTAGGTGACCCGAGTGGAAGCTGGCTGATCCCTGTGTCCGTGTTACCAGACTACACTATGTCCATTGTTCGAACCACGTCTCCCGTCAAATTTTACTCGACAGTGCGATACACCATCAAGGGACCCTCTAAAATTGGTTGGTCTGTGTCCTGTAAGCCCGCGATCCAAGATATCATGAGTGTCTTGAGCTCGCTCTTACCTGCACCGGTGGACCCCTCGCCTCCTCTGGGCTGGTGGGACAAGATCTGTTTTGGATATCATTCACGCATCCAAATAGAATTCAATCATGACTTGGCACTGCTACTCAAGGGTACACGTGATCCTTATGAGCTGCAAAAGGGTATGGCGATGCTTTGGAGTCAAGATGTCAAAATAAGGATAGGACATCAAGAGACGCGACCGAATTTTTTAGAAATCAAGAGTCGGGCATTTTCGATGGGTGTTCCTGATGAGTCCTTTTTGGAAGAGCTTGGATTCCTAAAGGTGGTTTTGCGATTGTCTGGAGATATCAATATGGGTATTGGCATGCATTTTGAAAGATTGGAGTGTGGGACAGATGTGGTTGAAGAGCGTAGATCAAAATCTTTTATTGCTCATCATCAAGTGAAATTAAAGGCACCGCATCATGTTGAATCCTACGAGAACAAGGTAAAAGAAATGTTATTACGCACATATATATATTTACCTTCCCCTCTCTCTCTCTCTTTTTTTTTTTTTTTTTTTTTTTTTTTTTTTTTTTTTTGCATAGTTGACATATGATGCGTACAAAAAATTTAGGTCTGATTTTATTCATCTTTCATTTTATATCTCTCAATCTGACCAAGAGGCATCTGGATCACATAATGCAATCTACTTGAACCAAAGCTTTTTAGATTATTTCTCTGCATGGTATCAATTATTTGGTGGTTCTTTAGCTTTACCAATTAAACAAGGCATCTTGTGGCCCAATCCTCAAAGAAAACACAAGGCGATGGGCAAATCCTTGGATACGCTAAAGTATAAGCTCTCGCTAGGCTCGATTTTGATTGGCTTTTTTTGTAGTCCGGAAGAATCATTTTTAGATCAAGAAGAAGCGGTGGGACTCAAGGCGTATGCGCGTGACTTTAAGGTGGATTTACATTCGAAAAGAAACCGAGGATCTGGTAAACGTAGTTTTCATGAGGCAATACTGATGATGAACGACATGGATTTAAGGCTGGTGAAGGCCTTGGTTGACAAGACATTGATTGAAAAGAAAACATCCCTGACTGAGAGCGAGTATTATGTGGGATCTGCTGCGACAAAGGTGGCCGATGATTGTCATTGGGAAGATGTTGAGGATTATGTGTTGTTGGAACCATCGTCAATGGAGTATAGAGCCATCGAAGTCTATCCCTTTGTATTTTCTCCTTTGATTTGTTTTAAAAGGCATGATGAAGATAATAGAAGAGAGTATTTAAAGATGACACACGACTGTATTATGGATACCAAAATAGGTTTTTATTATTAACTAGATAGTTTTGTTAAAGGAAACTAACTTTTCGATATATATATATATATATATTTAGACGCTCGTGATTTTCAAAAATCTTATCTTTATTGTCGTGCATCAGATTTACAAAGACAAATTGAAGAGCTTGACAAACATTTGGATATGATCAATAAGGCATTAAATGTTTGTAATTATATAGGTTATCATGAGCTCAAAAGACAGGTAGGTTATCCTAAAACTAGTAACGTTTTAACTTTTTTTTTTTTTTCAAAATAGCACGAACAGATTTCTTTTCAGATTGAAAGTCTTCGCAAAAATCATCTTTTATTAAACGAATACATCTGTCAAGTCGTTTTGGAAAAAGAATTGACTGATGTAACTTCCGCTTTCGGTGATCCATTGTCTGACTTTAAAGATCGGTGCTTTTTACATAGTCCACAAATTATTTGGAACACTTCTGTCAGGGATATACTTCTCTATTGGAACGAACTCAAGGAGACAAGAGCCGTACAAGCTTTCAGTTTGTCTGAGCAATGCTTACAGCTTCTCTCGACACTACTATCGGAATCCCAGTCATCCAAGCATGAAGGTCATAGCAAGCCGTATGATATATTCGAAAGTACTTTTGAGAACCATGAAGCCAAAAGCAATGTTTTAGTAGACGCCTTTTATCCACAGATTGTGTTCCAGAGCGATGCAGAACATCTTTTGTTGGTGACCAATGAACGAATGCAAGTTCAAATCCTTGATCTCTTGGACGACCAACACTTTTTAGTCAAGAACCGATGTATGCTAAGCCTAGAAGACGGTCATATATTTATTGCAGCCAACAACAATGAAGAAAGGTGTTATGGCCAGATGGACTCAAAGAAGCATTGGGCGACATGGATTTATCCCGAACAACTGTGGAAACAAGTCTCCAAAAACTATACAAAAATCACATCTGATCTTTCTGGAAAAGCCCAACTGGATGTTTACAACCCATTGAGAATTAAGAGATACCCTTATGCGGAAATTGCAAGTACAGTCCTGAGATTGGATTTCCCCGAGCTCAAATGGACTGCTAATTCTTTAGAGGCGCGTCTGGTTTATTTGACCTTGGTTGATCTCTTGTTGAACCAAAAGCTGACTAAAGAGAAGCTCATGCAAGAAACCCTGCTGCTGTCGGCTGAACGTAGTGACCTAACAGAATTCATTAGAGAATTTGAGGAGCTTCAGAGACTGTCGAGACACTTTATTCAGATGCATTCCATCTTCTTAAAACGTCAATCTCATCTGGATTCTTTGGGACAAGAACAATATGTGGATAACAAGCAAAGAATGCAAAATTGTCTTCAAAGATTAAATTTGGTGGTAAATGTGATCAAGTCTATTCAGAATCTAAAGAAAGAAATGGACACCTCTTTCAAGTTGGTTTTTAATTCGAATGAGGTTGTTTGGGAAGCACTCAAAGAGGACGCACCTCTGTGTCGATGGGTTCTGAAAAACCTAAAGTTTGCGTTTCTTCACAAGTCGAATGGTGCTAAAAGCAATGTCCTCAAAGTAGAGCAAATAAGGATCGTAGACACCTCTGAAAATCCAGTGTTTGTCTGCGTATTAGAGGGTTCTGATCAACAGAAACAAATCTTGAGTCTCACTTTAGATACGTTGCCTCCGGTAGGTGGTATAACTGTGATCAAACAGCTACAGATAAATGTCAGTCCACTTCACCTTCAGTTGAGTACAGATTTTGGTGATTCCCTCAAAGAATATTTTTTCCCCACTGTCGCAAAAAACACATCCGTGGAAAGGAACGCAAAAGAAGAGGAGTACGATGACTTTGACTCGTTAGAACTTGTATTTGATGAAATAAGCGAGATCAAGAATAAATCCAAGAGACAAAGTATTAAAAGTGTTGAATTACTTGCCAAGCTCATGAAGAATTTACGCCCAAAGCCTAATCAAAAGCCAAAATTAGATGAATTGACAAAGATGAAACATAGATTATCAAAAAACAGGACGTTTATTCATATTCAAATATCAGAATCTGATCATCACCTTATCAGCTTAAAAGGGCCCTCTAAAAAGACATTTTACAACATTCAAGACTTCCCTTTCAAGCAGCCCAAGTTGGAATACAAGAATAAGACTTGGTCCATGACTAAATTGATAAAAGAATTACAAAAAGGTAAGTCTTTGTAGGTGTTTTTTTTTTTTTTTTTTTGGCTCATTTCTGCGTGCGTATATATATGTAGAATATATTTCTGCTTTACTTGTGCAAAGTCCTCTTCTGATAAAAAGAAAAATATTGTCACATCCAAATGCGGGAGGCGATCAAGAGATAGAGATTATAAGTTTTGACATAACAGATTCTCAGAATTCAGAGTCTCAAGAAGTTAGATCTCAGCAGTCAAGGTCTGGGGAAATAATGTCTCAGGAGTCAAGATCTTTGGAAATAATATCTCAGGAATCAACATCTCAAAGAGCACCGTTTTGTCTTGAGAATGGTGAGGAATTGGTCGACATACAGTCATTAAATTCTGATTCGAATAATTATTTGAGCAAGAACTCAAAGGAAATAATCGAAAAAGGTCAAAGTTTAATAGGTGAGCCATACAATGGACCTCATCATACAAAATAAAATAAAAAACAAAATAATGTAATCTAAATAAAGAACTATTTTACGAGCTAAAGACTAAGTTTTAGGCTCAATTAAAAGCTTCCTATGTCATACAGTCAGGCTGGTAATTTTTTTTTTTTTTTTTTTTTTTCAAAAAAAAATAGCTGCTTGATTAGTATTATTTTTTTTTACTCGTCCATAAAAGAATAGGCTTCCGATGTTCATCACTTGTATGCGTGTAACCATAGTGGATCGTACAAAAAAGTTGGATCAAAAAATCAATTTATGATGTAATCACGTATTTGTACCCGCTAATTCGGGAAAAAAGCTTTTTAATTTTTTTTTTCTACGTTCTGTTTCTTTGTACGTTTTTATTTTTAATAGAATGAGTAATTTCCCTACAGGATGGTTTTACATTCAATCTAAGTGTTCACATAAAATGGTGTTGGACGTCATCCAAGATTCATTAAAGGTAAATAGTAACAAAAAGGACAGGGCGTTAATATAAAATATATAGGCAGCAGCTAAAGTGATAGTCTCACCGAAAAAGACAAAAGATAATGACGATCAATTATGGATGTATGATCATGGATATATTATTAACAAAAACTCGGGAATGGGTAAATGTCTTCACTGTGGAAAACGCTAAAATTTCAATAGTATTAGATGTACGAGGAGGTATATTAGAAAGTGATAAAGAAGTGATCCAATATAGAAGAAAAATGCTTGAAGATGCTCAAAATCAAAGATGGTATTATCGCGAAGATGGTATAATTTATCCTCAAGTGAATCCTAATCTTGTACTTGATATTAGAGTAAAGAAACATCTTAATGTCCTCTTTGAATATAACAATTAATGTCTTGTTAGGGCAATTGGACAAAACCAGGCACAGTTGTTTTATTATATGAACGGAAATACTCTGATAATTTGAATCAATTATGGGATTTAGTACCGGAAAATGGTTCGATTAGTTCTTTGGAATCTTCACAACAAGAGGACGAATCGGAAGAATATACGTTTAGTTCAGCAAGTTATGCCTTATAGAAAGTTACTATTTTTCTTCCAAAAAAAAAAAAAAAAAAAAAAAAAAAAAAGTTAATCTAGAGACGTATTACGTGCGTATGTTGGGCAATAAGGTAATGATTACGAATATTTTTTATAAAAATGAGGCAATACTAAATTTGCATTATATTTAGAAATGCCAAGAGAACCTTCATTGTTTTTTTTTTTTTCTTTTTTTTTTTTTTAATATATAGTTTAGCGCTGAAACTTGGAGGCAAATCAACCTATTAGTTCATTGAATTATATTAAAAAACAAAGGGGTTTCAAAGTCTTTGTTTTACCCTAAATTTTTGATTAGAGATTGCCATATTTTTCAATTGATTCTGAAAATATAATTTGTATTAAAATAGAAAGAAACTAAAAGATGACCAATCAAAATAAGAAGTTTCAACCAAAATAACCTTTATTCAACAACTTGATCGCCTTTTCATACATTTTAGGCGAATGATCCATAAACATTGTTTTCGAAAACACAATCTCCGAAAACCTTGCCTGAATATCTTGACACTGACTAAAGCGAATCATGTAAGCAATTTTATGCTTCGATTCATTTTTTGTCCTATTGGAGCTCTGCGATTTTGATTGACTATGTTGTGCCAATTGGGGTATACATTCAATCAAATAAACATTCTTTGGTGGAAAGAGCTTTTCAGCCTTCATGTCAGCCCGCATTGTCTTGATCAAGGCCCAAAACCATTGATCGTTTTCTTCTTGCTCGCGTGTGGTTTCATTCGCTCGTCTTTTTTGACAGTTGTAAATGATTCGACTAAACATTTCATCTGCTACCTGACCTTCTTCGTATAAACTGACCGCGATATTCTTGAAATCTTTGAGAAGACCCAGGCTGAGACTGCTGACTATATCAAAACCATGAACGACGCTGGTCACCAGGCCCTGACAATAATCGCTCAAGGCAAGAGACATGACGCAGGGGGAGCCGTAAGTGTAGCAATGGATCGGTCGACCGGAAGGCAGACCAGAAGTGGCAGAGGTGATAAAATGATGTGGGGATCGTTCGCTCCAGAGAATACTCAGCAGACTGGCCACACCTGCACCTAGCGAGTGGCCGCAGATGACAAGGCCGTAATCAGAGTAGGATTCCAGTCCCTTTTGGATAGCTTCAAAGACTTTCCCCCTCTTTAAGGCGAGGAGCTGTGCCGCCTCGAGCATACCACCGTGTGCGGCGTATGTTTGTGGGTCGGAAGGGAGTGAAAATTCCTTATAGTCGCAGGTGAGATCGGTCAAGATATCGCTTAGGCCGAGTGTGCCGCGACAGGTAAGCACGATGGCTTCTGCAAAATGGTCGACGGTGACATAGTGTACGAGAGCATGAAGTTGGGTGTGGCTAACGGAGCTAAAGAGGCTGCTGTCTGTGTAGCTGGAGAGTAGAATTTCGTGCACGGAGACGCCGGTATGGTGTGCAAAGGCATGATGGTTGGGGTGGTAAGAGTCTGGAAGCACGCTGGGGATATCACCGATTCCGAGGATGCGCATAAAGGACTCACCATAGGCTGCGCTTGCGTAGCGAATAAAATGAGAAATATTGGTAATGATGTGTTTGCGTGGAAAGTTGTCCGGATGGGGTTCGGTATCGAGTAAGGAATGGGGCGACAAAGAGGCTGGACGCGAGGTATAGGTTGTAGTCTTGAGGGTTCTGGCGATGCTTGAAAGTGATGTGGAACTATGAAAAGAATCGGATTTATTTTTTAGGTTGTTATCAGAATGACTGATTGAAGTCAATGGCATTGGTGGTGATTCTGAACGTGGCTTTTTTTTCTTGCTTATAACATTGGCGCCCATCTGAATAAGATTTGACACACTCTTTTTTTGATTCAGGATCCATGATGTATGTCTCTTGGCAGGCTCTATTTTGCTAAAACTTTCTTGAGAGTCTGAAATGGTAGATTGTAAGGCGGTAGAGGTGCTCGTGATCTTTGTAAGGGAATCCTCAAAATTAGGCTCTAATTGAATGTTTTCTGAAATGACGCCCAATGTTTCCTGTCGTTCGACTCTTTTTCTTGAGATCAATCTAGAGACAGAAGCCAGCATGATCTTGAGCCCAGACTTTTTATCAGGTGTCTGCTCTGGCCAAGCACCTGGGATCATCTCTCCGTTCTTTTGATCTTGTTGGGAATTTACTACGGCCATAAAGGCTTCGTCTTCTTCCTCATTAGTTTTTTGTACGATTTGCTTTGTCTGAGGCTGCTCTTTTCCATGGACGTCAATAGGCCTAATCTTTGTCGTCTTTATGATTGTTCGCTTGGTATTTGTACTGATTTCATACAGCCTAAAGGGCTCTCCGCATGAACTCACTTGGTTCTCCATCAAGATGTCCTCTAATTCATGGATAATATCCGGATGCGAAGATGTGGATTTCTCGCTCTTTTCTTCTTCAACTACCAGACCCTTCCAAAGATCAGCAATTCCCATCTGATTCAATGTTCTGGTGTGAGTGAAGTTTTGGAGGATGGCAAAAGAAGTGACAGCCTTTGTCAGTCCGGAAAGAATAGCTGTTTTACCTTTTTGGGCTAGTTTGAAGTCTGGGTCCCGGACGAGCTCTCGATGGACAAGTGTGATAATGGATGCGATGGCACGAGAAGATTCATTGGATCCAAAGATACCATCTAAAATAGCAACCGATTCTTCTGCCGCCTATTTATTGATGAGATGCTTTATTATCTATTGTTGTATTTACCATAAAACCAGACTTGATTGTTTGTGAAGTAAAATGTAATCCAGATAGTGCGAATAGTTCAGCAAGTGTGAGTGAATGATGAATAACATAAATGCCTAGATTTGTATATTTATCCAGTACTTGTAAAAATCCATGTCCTCTGTATTTCATTGATGAGCGCTTGGGAAAAAAAAAAAAAAAAAAAAAAAAAAAAAAAAAAAAAAAAAAAAAAAAACAATATCCACAGCAAAACAATCCATACTGCAGTTATCAACAGCAAAAACAGAAAGATCGATATTTTCCTTTTTTTTTAACAGATTTTAAGCACCTTTCCTTGCTCTCTAAGCGATGAAAACTGAAACCCAAGAAACTCGAAAAATGACAAGCCATTAACACATGGCTGTTATAGTTGATTAGGTGTAATTGGTAGATCGAGATCACGTATGAATGTATTTAGTATCTAATGATGTTGTTGGCAAGGCACTGTTTGTGCGTACATATTGTAACGAAAACAAAGAAAAAAAGGTGGGATGGTCTTTATCATTTATTTCGCTTTCTATTTTGCTCCACATCTCACTTTATGCTTTATACTGTGTATTTGCCTAGTACAGCCTATACATATTTTTTCTTTGTCATAAACTAAGTTACAAATAAATCGCCAAAAAAAATCTTTTTTTTTTGTATTGCAAAAGGCATGAAGTACTCGAACTTGTCGCTGTTGTTACTTCCACTGGCATTAAAGCAAAAGAAGAAATCTTAGTTCCTCGTCACTCTCTGACCTTTTTTTTTTTTTTTTTTTTTTAAATGATTATATCGAGGGAAACAATCCGAAACATCTCTTTATTATTATGTCTTTTTCCTTGACGAGTTATCCAACAATTTTTATCAACTCAAGTTATTTCCTTTTTGAACCTACAAGAATCTGATAAGAGAACACATTTTCTCTTCATAAGCTTGACATATCCAGGGATAAAAGACTATGATTTATTGAGTGATTTCTGACAATGAATGCGCCAAAGCTTTCAAAATACTCCGCACCTCATTGGAATTGTACTCATCATCAAGGGCTACACACATTTAAAATCTTCTGAAAATCAACTGCTAGGCTAAACAAAAGCATGTTTGATTACAAAGAAATATTTTATTAGCAGAGACTGTATATTTAACAAGCAGAAAAATACGATTCGGAGGTAGAGGTAGTGCTGTGAATTTGGGGCAGTTAACAAAACATTAAGATGTACCATTAGATCCAGCACAAATAAAGACTGAGGGCCTACCCAATTTTATTGCACACCTATTTCTCAGAAATGGTACTTATACTCTTACGTGTACTTTTTTATTTTATAAATTCAATATATATATATATGGACACAAATGTGTGTAATAAAACTAAAGGCGCTCAAGATTAGGCTTTTAAAAGGGTAATTGAAATATACTCTAACCGTTTTTCTTTACAGACAAACACGCTGTCGAAAATATTTACTAAAGAAAGTCATGCCATTATCCATAGGTTAATGAAGAATGAGGTTAGTAGAGTGTATGTCATTCTACCCTTGTCCCCTCAGTTCTCTTTTAGTTTTACTTTCATTTCTCCTTTATTCCTTTAATGTAATCATGAAGTCGGTCGTAGATATAATGCTTTTTTTTTTTTTAAAAAAAAAAAAAAAACATGGTCTTGTCTGGTCATACGCATGCTGATTATATTGTACGCAAACTCTTTTGGTGCGGGAATTCAAGGATATTTATTGATTAATAAACGTTAAACGAAATATATTCCAGACTTCTAATTTCTTTGTTGTGAGCGTATTATTTCTCTTTATTTCACTAGGATTACTTGATTTTGGAGATCATCTTTGTAATGATGGTACTGGGATAGAAGTCCATTCCCTTTATAATCTAGTATGAAGCATGAGATTGTAAGGATCATCGGTCTAACCAATCTCAAACCCAAAAAGTTTTCAATTTTTTTTTATATTCTCTTCGTTAAAAAAAAAAAAAAAAAAA
>JNDS01003066.1:0-12173 GCA_000697035.1 Rhizopus stolonifer B9770
TTTTTTTTTTTTTTTTTTTTTTTTTTTTTTTATTTATTTATTTATTTATTTATTTATTTATTTATTTAATAAACAACAACTTTTACAAGCTCTGTCATTTTGACTTTTTCTTTTTATTACCTTTAAACTTAACACTGCACTATTTTCACGGCTCTCTCTCTCTCTCTCTCTCTCTCTCTCTTTCTCTATCTCTATCTCTATCTACCCTAAATCCCCACCCATCCACTCACCCATTTGGTTGATTGACGATATACAATCCCTGCTAGTAAAGGATCCTCAATATAATCAGGCATACCTCCACTCATCTTATAAATCGATCTTTGGCAAATGCTGAACGTGCATAATCTCATGCGTTGGCAATTAAGGTGGTTTTACGGAAGGATAGAATATTTTGAAGCCTTGTGTACATATATCGAAAAGAAAAAACTGGTTGGATAAATCATGGATCTTCATCTTTGAATATGTCAGCCTTGTAAAGAAGAAAAGGTTATCGCCTGTTCGATTCTCGTAAATCTAGAAAGGGAAATGATCTGAGTTGACCTGATTTTTTAGATGATTCGTCAAGGAATAGATACATAAATTATTCTTCAATTTCAGTTATTTTTCTTTTCCCTAATTTTCTGCTTTTGTTATGATATGATGATTTTAATGTTTTCCAATTGCTACAGTTCAGAAAAAAGCCCCTATTTCTTCCTTCGTCGTAACAACACTCCCAACTCATTCTGCCTTGTTTGATTTTAAGCTCTTCAGTAAAAGATATTTCGTCCATTGCTATAATGTCATTATTATAGCTAACAGTTGTCAGATTACTAACATCAGGAGTATCCTCAAATGGTGTTGTTTCTCGATTCTTGTTGAATTTTCGTTCTTAATGGTTAAAAAAAACATAGTCCATTTTCTGCGAATTACGTTGTTATTCCATATATAGCACAAAGTACTATGTATATTACCAAGGAAGATTGTAGGTCATGAGTTATCTCACACGATATAAGAGTGTTCATGAAGTGAATACGACAGACCCAAACCATAGGCAGTGTTATCGACATTTTAACCAACTAACTCTTTTACAACAATGTCCATAATTCTTTCATCCAGGTATATAGCCAGGTGCTAGGATGAAAGTTGCTAAATTTTCTATTATTATGTTAGCATTACTAGTTATGTTCATTATCATGCTAGAAAGAAAGAAAGAAAGAAAAAACCGTTTACTTTAAAGGGCAATATTGGCGATATTGACAACATCGTATTTTAAGACCGCTTTATTTTAATGATTACGTAGATACCTCTCTTAAGTATATACCAAATACACTTCTGTACATGCAAGTTCTCTTTTTCTATGAGACGCATCAATTAACTGTTTATGATAGACATGAAGACTAGTGGTAACTTTACAACCATCATAATCCGATCTTATGAAACACCTCAAAAGGTAAATAGATAGTCATCTCCCTAAATCCATATACTTGGCTACCCAATAATATCTGCTCTATTTATCATGTGTGTTGAATTATAGCACTGAAGTTAAATATAATATTTAGTACCGTGCCTAAAAATTTTATAGGGATTTTTAACGGCAATATCGACAATATCGGCAACGTTGTATATTTGAATGAAAATGTTGTGGTAACGCAGTAAAAATGGAGACAATCGGTGAACGAGTCTCTTGATTATCTCTTTTATTCAAATCAAGAATTCATTTAATACAAACTACATCTTTAAATAGTGGAAGAATAAATGTTAAGGAACCGAAGTGAAACAAGTTCAATGGAAATTGAGCTTGTGAGCTTAATTGAAGATTTTGTTATTATTTCTTTTTAAGAGGCGTTAATTAAGAATGTATGAAGCGAAGCTTCGTATGTTCTTATTTTGTATAAGCTTTTAGCAGTAATCTCATACGATATTTAGTATTTATACGCGTAAATACGACAGTAACATTTTCCAAATTTATGAATCTCCAAGATATGCTGTTCAAAGTGCCTCTCACCTTCTTTGCGAACAACCCCGAAGCCTCCATCGTTGCCCACAACTGTGCACCTTGATTTGTCAGACCAAACAACTGATTTCCACTAATCGACCTTGTCTTGGCGCTAACGAAGAAGATTTCGTTTATGTCTATCGCTCAAAGCTGGCTTTCTTGCAGACGGGTAAGAAGAAAATCCCAGATCGAGCATTTTTTTTAAAAGTATTGTATGACAATTTCATCTCATCTGCGATAAAAAGCTGAAGCTGAGTGGTAATCGGCAAGAAGGGTGCTGCACGAAATGCACATGTGACCGAAAATTTTGGCTCCATCAAAAAATACCTTTGGTCTCCCTGAACGTTTTTGTGGTACCTCCACCTCTTTTTTGAATATAAAGCTGAATGACATCCTTTACTGTTGAAATTGGAATGTTCAAAATGAAAGAAATTTGTGTAGCTTTCCCATTAAGCATGTGCATTCCAATAATTCGGCCTCTAACAAAGCTAGAGATTTGCTTTCTTTCGTTTTTAGAGTTGGGCATATCTTCTAAAGCCATTTTTATTTTTGTTTCGCTTATATATCTTTGCTATATTCATTTTAGGCAAGAGTTTTATGATAATTCTCAAAAAATAAAAAATAAAAAATTTTAAAAATCGACGGTGACTTCTGAACAGAAGTGTAGATGAAGCTGGTTTTAATACGCATGTAAGAGGTTGAGCTTGGTTTAAAGTAGGGGAACTAGAAAATGTCATCGTCCACAAACAAAAAAGTGCTAATATCAGTGTTGTTAAATGCATAGCATATTTTGGAAGGGTTAATTCTTCAGAAATTGATCTTTTGACAAACAAGAGTATTCAAACCCTGCCACCAAAAAAAAAAAAAAAAAAAAAAAAAAAAAAAAAAAAAGAAAAGAAAATCAAAGGTCCAGAAAAGAAACAGCCATTAAAAAAAAGGGTACAACAGCTTATCATATTGTAAAATTTATCAAAGTAGTAATAGACACACTTTATAAGCGTAACAAAAAAAGACTTTTTATTGTGTTGGATAATTGCAGAATTCACTATTCTGCATTCGTTGTTAACGCTATCAACAAGAGAGGGCATAAGTCTTTGTTCATTCCCTCTTACTCCTCTTTTTTTTTTAAATCCTATTGAAGAGTGCTCTGGTTAAAAATAAAGAACAAGCAGATACTCTGACATTTCGCCTCCCTGTAGCTTGTCAAGCAGTTACTGTTCAGGAGTTTCAAGGATAGTTTAGGAATATTGGGGAATTTCAGAATAGGCGCGTTGACAATGGATTAGACTTAAGGTAAATGTTATCCCTACATGTCATTTTTACTTTACGTAGTTTGTCCAAATAAAAAATCATTTTATTCTAAAAGTTTATTTTATTTGTCCCAAATAGAAAGTAGCCTATCTCAATTTATATTTTCAAATTATTTCAATAAAGTGTCTCAAATTTATTTACAAGTTGTACTAAAATATTTTTTAATTGTACTAATTAAGACCAAAACCCTGTATCCATCCGAATAATCAGTAACACTGGATACAAAGTTCTAAAAGGAAAACAGGCACATAAAAAAGATAGAACAAATGTAAAATTGAAAGTGCTTGAGCAAATAATTCCAACTTATACACATTTGAAGAAAAAAAAAAAAGATATCAAATCCAATTTCTCCAAATAACCTATTCTATGTAAAATATCTAGTAGTAACAGTGTAAGGCTTACACTGAGGTGAAAACAGCTAAAAAAATATGCCGTTACTATTATATCTTTCCTTGACTAATTATCTTGTAATATTTGACTATCAAGATTTTCTTTAGCCTTGTAGGAACTTAATAAGCGGACTCTTTTCTCTCATTAGAAGCGTGATACATTTTCAAAAATGAATAATCATGATTTATTGAGAGATTTATGGTAATGGGTGTAGCAAAGACCTCGAAACAACCCTCTAACCCAGTTAACTTTAGAACATGTTCTCCCCATCATTACAACTTGCTGTTCAGCTAGCTGAATCGATTAGTGTGCTTTACTACTTTTGATTACCACCCTTAGAACACGTAAGATTGTTTCACTTACTATAATTTCAGGGAGAAAAGTATTTTTTGAATCATCGACCTGTGCTTGGAAATTGAGTATGTATGGATAATTATGAGAATGGAGAACGATGAACTGGTATGAAAATAATAAAAGTGTAATAGAATGGTTTATATCCAAAGTAGTTCAGAGGCTGTATACATGTTGACGCGAGTTTATTTTTATGTTCTAAATATCGTATTGTTAAAGACACAAGAAAATAATATAAAAAATTCCCCTTAAAAAAGATTTTGATGATACCATCTTGTGATATATATGAGTGTCCAAGTTTATTTTTGCCACTAGAGATTACACAAAATATCTCTTAATTGAAAATCTTTTTCTCTTTTGTGTTACTGTGCCAAGAGAGGAGCTAACAAAAATTCCAAAATAATCCAATTTACAGTTTTTTATCCTAAAAATAGACGATTAAAAAAATTGAACTGGACGGTGTACATTCAAAGTTCGGAAAATCGCTAGAAATTTTTAGACATGCGACAAAGACTACTGTAGACGATCTCACATTATCTTGTATATGCAAGTTAAAAATCAAAAGACGCTTGCCAATTCAGAGAGATTCTTACCTACATCAATTATTGTATTAGCCATTGCCGCTTTAAATTCTTATAAAAAAAGACCATATTACCTGCATGAAATAATCGAAGCGATAACTTCGACGGAATAAATTTACATTTAGTTTCTAGTAAAGTGATGGGGCGTTTTCCAGTTTCCCTTAAGCTCATTAAGATCTTTCTGAAATTTAAAACGGCTGCCAGGTCTCTATTCCATAATTTATGTTCATTTTTTGAGCACTTGACCTTTTCACATCTTAGTAAAATAAAGCAATTATTACTCTTATTAATATTACATTGGTATATTATAACATTTACCTCATCAGACCATGACATATTACTGTAGGGTTTTTTGAAAGTCTATAGGGTCTAGGATTCTTGATTGTCTTGAATTTTTGTTTGATATCACCTTCATAAGTGGGATAAGTTGACGACGTTTTGTATTCGTCAATCAAATACAAATTCAGGTCCCTTTTTTTAAACATATTGATCAACCCAGCATTCCTAGTTGGCTCTTGGTATTTAACGTTGGGTGCAGACCAGTTTCCCAATATTAAGACGCACTCCTTCCCAAACTTTTGAATTATTCTCTTGACCAACTCGTTATCATTTTGCTTGTGATACGTTCTACTTGCCATTTTCAATTTTCTGAAGGGTATAAGCTGGAGTGTTTGTAATATTGTATTCACATTTTGCTTTAATTCACTATTGTTTGATATCGTCAGCTTCACAAGTTTGTTTTTATCATCATTCGTTAAGCGTTCTGATATGTGCGATTGTTATAACATGATATCTATATAAATGCCATATATCTTCAGCCGAGTAGGTAAATCTGGAAGAGATTCAGGTTGAGAGTAGTGACCCCGAATTCTCGCAACGAATAAATTTCCAAAGTATAAATCCCCCTTTCTGGTTACATTGAATTGAGAGCATCTGTCTTCCGAAAAGTACGCATTTTCAGTCGCCAAAGTTTCGTTGCCTTAATAACCAGCCAACAAAGTGCCTACTGAAGCTCTGGCTTTGATATATTCCTGATAACTTTCCAGGATTACAGACGAGGAATTGGTTTTTGACAAAATAACCTCAGCAGTTCGGACAAGTCCTGGCTTTTTTTTTTTTTTTTTTTTTTTTTTTTTTTTTGTTAAAATTTTGAAATGTCTTGACATTTTCGTTCTTGTCATCTTGCTGTATACTAGGATTTCTTTGTTGCTCACCGTAATAGTCTCTTTCATACAGTATAGCAGGTCTCTTCTCCCAGGATTCATGAACACACATTTTCCTTCCGTTTGCTTCAATTCGGTTTGGCTTAGACTTTCAATATAAGCTGTGTGAACATTATCTTTTTTATCAATGACTAGAGGTGCTTCCCTGGACGTACTCGTGTTCTGTTTAATTATGCTAACACTAACTCCATCAGTCTCAATGATACTTTGGAAGCACAGAGATTTGTTGCGACCTTGATCCTTGAATGATTTATCTTGGGGATTCACAACAGTACTCCAGACTTCAAACTTCGTTCCAGGCGTAGATGCTTTCTTGCTTTTAATAATGTGGTAGTGTATGATTTTACTGTCTAATGTCATATAACAAGGGATAAATGTCGTTCGTAATGGAAAACAAATAAATTGCTTAAGCTGTTCCGATTCAAACAGTTCAGCAATTTTATATAAAGCTTCTAAGTGATTTTCAGGCCTGACCTTTACGTCGTAGAAGATCGAGTTCTTTTGAAAATTGTAGTCTTTTGGGTAAACCGATAAGAGATTTCTTAGTAATGATCTTGATTTATCATTCAAAACGTCAACTTCAGGTAGTATGTCGTTTCTTTCTACAGCTAGTCTCACTTGGTTACAGGGATTGTAAGCTCTGTTGTGTACTGCTTCTTTGATTTTCTTTTCATCGGATCCCTCAGATTTCATTTCTTTACGTACAGTATCTGCTCTTTTCTTTTTTCACATAACTTGTTCACTAAAGTACACAGCTTGTTACCAAAATGGGTCTCGATATTATTATGATACACTGTTTGAATTTTGGTACATTCATATAATGCTATTTGCTGAGCATTCGTCAATTTGAGAGAAGTGTAAGCGGCGTCTTTAAAGTAAGAACTCTGGTATTGTGAGATCAGCTGTCGATATTTGGCGGTCGTATTTTTCATCTTATCAGAACTTCTTCTTCCAGTTCGGGAGATAAAAGACAAGAACACTTCTACAAAAAAATCCTTTCGTACAAATTGCTTCAAAATAAAATCACTGTTTGTTGTCAACTCTTTCAAAAATATGTATTTTGAGAAAGCAAAAGTATGTGTGACTATTGTGTTCGTAGTGTTCACCAAGTCATACAGTGGCTGCATAAATTCTTGCTTCCATATACTTTTTATTGTCGTTTTTACTGTCACCACCTGTTTTGTTGTGGCATCAAGGCTTTTCGTTGTAGAACTAGAGCTGGTAGGAGTAGGGTCAGGCTTAGATGCAGTAGAAATGAATGAAATTTCAGGTAGATGAGTAGGTTTGCTTGATTCACCATTGTTGTCAAAATCATAACAATTATTCATATTGGCCATTTCGACAAGAGAGGGCTCAATTGCTACATAAAAGCAAGTGTTGTTTGTGCTATTAAATTTGTCTTGTGTATCAGAAGGCTGATCAGAATGCGTAGATCCATCTTTATCCTTGAGTCTCTTTGGTTGAAGGTAGTTATCTTGCATATTACTTCTACCTATACAATAAGAGTTTAGGATCCTAAACAGGCCCTTCAACACCACAGAAATTTCCTTACTTCTCTTTATAAACAATAAAGGCGGTTGAAAATCGTCATCTAAGTTACTGTCTACCATTTTTTCATGCGTGTCTATTATAGTGGTCAGTAACAGCACTTTGGTAAGTAATTGACATGTATCTTTACCGTCTCTGTTCTTAAAAGTCTTATCTTTATAAGTTTTCTTCATCTCAACTCTTCTATAAATATAAAAAAGAAATTCGCAAATTGAAAAAGACCACTTTTTAGTTTTTTGACCACAAATAAAAGTATATCCAGCCAACCAAAACAATCCCTATGTAAAAAAAAGTATTCCCTTATATCCTAACGAAATTGCAGTTTATGTATTAAAAGATTCAGTTACAAAATATGTGTATTATCTATCGAATAATAAGATAAACGTTAAGAAAATAAAGAATTCTGATGTGTTTTTTGTATTATCGTTTTTTAACCAATTACTCATTACAAAACAGATAAAATAAATCAGTTATAGCAACTAGTTGACAGAACCTTTTATTTTTTTCATTATTTGGTTTTTTTTACTCTTCGGTTTTATATTCTGTATCTTTGATATCTATGCCTCCCTCCCCCCCCCCAATTGTACCTGTTGATACTACTCCGAACAAAAAGTATCCGTTGATTTTGAAAAAAAAATTATGAAAAAAAAAATGCAAATCTTTGAGCAATAAACCTGCATATAAAAGTATCATTCAAAATTTACCAAATTTCACATATATATCAATCAACATGTATATTTTAAGTATATAAAGATTTGAATATCTGGTATGGCCTCCTAGTGCTCTTTTAACGGCATTACATCTTCCAGTATACTTCGGCAAAGTTTGACACAGATATCATGATCTAAATTAGCCCACTCTTCGTGTATAATCACCTCCAACCCTTCCAAATTGTTTACCTGGTGTCTACGCTTACCAATGCGGTTTACTAAAACATACCAGAGGTTCTCGATGGGCTTTAAGTCAGGACTTTGAGCAGGCCAAAAGTCAAAGCCCTTGATGCATGCTTTGTTTTCCCACCACCGAACATATCCACCAGTATGACAGGATGCGCCATCTTCTTGGAAAATAAAGTCGTAGCCATGTTCCTTTTTTCAATTCATGAAGCCACGGCAAAAAGTTGTCACACAAACAATGAACATATTTGTCTTGATCTACACTCCCATATAATGTAACCAAGGGGGTCTAATCCTCCAGCGTAAAAACAACCCAAAACTATGATGGAACCTTTTTCCGAACTTGAAGGTAGGCAAAACAAACCGCTTGTGAAGTCTCTCACCAAACTTTCGGACGACTCTTACACCACCATCATTATGTCTAAGTGCAAATCTAGACTCATCTGACCAAATGACCTTACTCCAGTCATTGACGGTTCAATTGATCTTGTTATTCACCCAAATCTTTCTTCTTAACCTATTGTGATATGATAAGAAAGGCTTTAAAGGGGGTCGGAAGAAAAAAAAATGAATTATTAGCTTAGCATTGAAAGATATGAAGAAATGGGGATAGATAAAAAATTTATTATTATTTAAAGGAAAATAAAGCGTGGCTCAGAGAGCATGTACCACATCTTCAGTTTCCACTTCAGCAATTTTCGAATTTTTTCATAGATTATCGCAATTATTTCATTGAAGATTGTGCAGACCGTGAAATAACTCAGTCCAAATATTAGCTGGAGATCTGTGAACCTTGATGGATAAGCCAATCTGCGAAGACAGATTGCAAAGCTTTCAGCACTGCTGTATGGAGATTGTTGACGTGTGTTTCGGTGAACATATATTCCTCCTGGCAGTTCCATAGCATACACAATGCGCTGAATCTCGTCATACGTAAATCGAAAAAGACTCAAGTAAACTTCATCACTTAATGAAGCGATATCAAGGCGCTCGTTGTTATGCAGGCCATATAAACGGGTGTCTCTACTTAGACGTTGAAATAAATCATCTTCGTTTTGCTCTATATCTTGCACAAATATTTGTACTCCTATGATATGTCTTTCAGCGGTATTTTCTAACAACCTTATAATATCTATAGACATTTTATTAAAGTAAAAGATATAAAATTGCATGAAAAAAATAAATGCAGAGACGTCTCAGTTTAAAATATCAGTCTGAAGTTGGTCTTCAAAAAATCACATCCAAATTTCAGTCAAAATTTATCCTTCTGTTCTAAATGAAGGGGTTCTTATGATATTCGGGTTTAAAATGGTAACTTTATTTATATTTCATAAGTATTTCTGAATGATACATGTTTAATGTATAAGGCTTACTTTGTTGGGTTTAAGTAGTTTATAAAATAAATAAATTTTATAAAGTGTGAAAGAGGGGAAAATAAACAAGCCAAGAGGCGTGTGTAAGTTTCATATTGTTAGACGCAACCAAATATTACCATTTTTGTATTTTACTGAGATTTAATGTTTTCGATGTTGTTTTTGTAGTATTTCACTTCCTATTTTAGGCTCTGTCCAAAACTTTAATTGCCATAATAATACATTTTATACAAAAACAGTCGTCCACTGGATTTTTTTTTTTTTTTTCTTTTTGTGTAGCTCAAAACTTTGAAATTGTCTATTTCAAGTAGATTATTAGTTAATTTTGGGTTTCTTTCTTTTTCTCTTCTCTTTTTCTCCTTCCTTTTCAAACACAAAATAATGATGTTGGCAAAAATGATACATCAATTGAAATTTTTTAAACATCGTTTTCGAGCGAGATCAATCATTCTACTTGTCCTATTATCTCTTGTTCTATTCTACAGTCTATCACGAATAAAAGCATATATCCCTAAACTTACAACAAACTTACGAACTACAAATCCGCCTCGAGAACAGGAGTATTTTCTTGCTTATTTACCGCATTCAGGACTATCCAACCAACGTATTGAACTCGCCAACGCCTTACTACTGGCCTACATGTTAAACCGCACACTACTCATACCCCCTGCCTTTCTTGGTTCTGTCTTTAGCTGGATGCCCAGAGAATCATTAGCCGATCACATCGCATGGCTCACCACACCCAAACCATTTACTCACCAGTGTGAAAAGCCCACACCAGCTAAACTCCAAAGTTACGTACGCAAATCTCGGTGCGATGAATATCGAAATCTGGGCATCCTGTCCTGGACTGACCTTCATGATCTTTCACCCTTGACGCCTGATATCCAATTCAGATTTCAAGATATCTTTTCTCTAGAGAGAATTCAACAGGATCTCAACCTATCCAATCCAGATGTTCATCTCATGAGCGACACACAACTTTATGATTGGAGACTGTATGAAAGCTCCAAGAGGGCAGCTGATATCCGTAGGGAAAAGGCCAATCATATGGATTCTTTTGCGGGAAGACGATATTACAAGGTGCTAGAGCCACATAATTTTTCAAATAGAAAAGAACGATTGTTATTTCTAGGTGGTGTGTTTGGTTCTACGCGAATCAATGTGATCGACCCTGATTTGAAACGAATAAAAAAAAAGATCCACGAGGCTCTGTATTATCGACTGGACAAGTCGCTCGGACAAACAGTCAAGGGAATCATTGATTATCTGGGCGGACCTCAAGAATACATGGCCCTTCATTTTCGAACTGGAGATGGGCCATTTAAAAAAGATTTGGGGATCAATCTCAAAAGGTTTATAAAAGGTATGACAGATGTGGTGGGTGAATGTGCTGATACCAAGATCTATCTGGCTACAGATCATAAAAATCCAAGAAGCAGCGAGTTATGGCCTTGGTTTGAAAAGTTTCCGTGTACGACTACACTCAATGATATCCCAACTGAACTGCTTAGTCCGTTGGATGACTTGAAAGATAGAGTGTCGCCTTCTAAACCTCTGAAGAAGTTCATGATACCCTTGGTGGATGCTATGGTGGCTGCGCATGCTAAAGAGGTTTTGACAACACCAAGATCGACATTCTCAAAATATGTTGAAGAGTTGCACGAGGCTTGGTCACACTGAATTTTGTAAATAATTATTTGTAAATCTGATCTAATAAACGACCCAATACATAAAGGGTCTATATAAAAAATTGCGACCCAAAGGACCCAATATGTGACCCAGACCCTAATATTCTCTCTGTTGGCCTAACTAAATTTATCTGCAAAAAAAAAAAAAAAAAAAAAAAAATTGTTGGGGAAGAGCCGAAATTGTGTAACTTATCGGGAAAAAGAACCAACGAATATATTAGTTTTGGTGTTGGGATCATTGGGAATGCTCTTAAAAAAAAAAAAGGAACACGTGGTGTTATTGCCAAAGCCACAACACCGTATTCTGCTCCGCCTCCAACTCATGAGAAGGAGGAAGACAGACCACATGTCCAACCAGAAACGCAAGACATGTCAGATCCTATAAACTTGTTTATTCCTGGATGGGTTATAGACTTATAACTACATTATCAGCCTACAAAGAACGGCTGTCTCATATTGAAGCAGATACTGAGAGGGTATATGAAGTCAATATTACAAGAATGGAAATAAAATTAGTACCTTAAATGGCAATAAATATATTTTCTACTTACCCCGAAGGTATTCAAACCGCACAGGCGGCGAAGCCAACAAGGTGCACCATTTTCAGGTGACCGAGGGCGAAAAGATAAGTGTAATTATTGTTGTTTGGAAAAAGGAGGAAAGGACTTCCTCAACAGAGCCTGTGTCATAGCGGAGATCCCAATTGCTGTTGCAGACATCACATCTCGATTGTTTGTTGCCCGGCCATGTTTAAACGCTTCACAATTTGGGTTCAAACAACGGACAGTTCCAAGAGAGACAGACTCGTCCGATGTTCGACTGTGAGCGATGGGG
>JNDS01003067.1:0-16329 GCA_000697035.1 Rhizopus stolonifer B9770
AAAAAAAAAAAAAAAAAACGACGATGATTGATTTTTGTGCTCCGGCCATACCAGGAGAAGCTCATAAATATTATGGATATTCACACAACAAATATATCAAGTTACCCATCGTCATTCCAACTCCTCCTGTCACTCATACCATCAAACATAATAAATCTCAGGAACATAAAACTATTCGAGCCGTTGCCTTATCTGGGAACTTGGCCCTTTTGAGACAATTTTTACAAATCGTACCAGACCAACTCAAAGTAGTTAATGACCCTCATCCGGCTACGGGTTTAACTTGTTTACATTTTGCTGCATCTCGCGGTCATTTAAAAATAGTGCAATGCTTAATAGAGGAATATGCCGTAAAGGTAGACTCGATGGATAAAGAAGGAGAGGTAAGAGGTTTTTTTTTTAAAAAAAAAAAACTCAAATGGCTTTTGTTAGACTGCCTTGTCGAAAGCAGCTTATAGTGGACATTATCATGTTGTACATTATTTACTCGATAGTAATGCTGATGTTCATCAAAAAGATAAAGATGGTTGGACTGCTCTTCATAACGCCTGTTCAAGAGGTTACTTTAGAATTGTTCGTTTATTGGTAGAAAGAAAAGCAGAGGTTGATGCAAGAAGCAAAATGGGACATACACCTCTAAGTAAAAAAAAAAAAAGAAAAACTTTTTTTTTGACTATTGTAATCTCATTATCTTCTCTTCCCTCTCTCAAATTTTATATAGTTAATGCTGCATCTAAAGGTTATATGTCTATTGTTGAATATTTATTGGATGAAGCAAATGCTAATCCCTTAATCAAGAACAGTTTTGGAGAAGCAGCTTATGATGTGAGTGCAGCTGCAGGTGAATCCTATATTTGCGAAATGCTTGAAAGAGCTGGTCGTAAATGCTGGCACCTTCATCACCCAGGGGGTAAAGTCAAGGAAAAAAATACATTATTTACTTTTCCCTAATGAATATATTAGGTATATCGAATCCAGGTAATAAGCGCGCTTCGATGTTTGGAGCGACATACGATCTACTCGAATTTCATGTGTCCGTGATTGTCATCTTACACGAAAATCAAAGATCTGCATCTCTTTTGGGACTCTCACGTCCACAGTTCAGCGAAAACTATCTGACCAAAAATGATCATCGAGGACCTTGGTCACTTCATCCTACGGGCGAACCCAAGACCAAAGAGATGGTGTCCTTGCCCGAGACCAGCACAAACAACCATAGGATTTCGACCTTGACCCATTGGTTCTGGCTGACAGATTGGCAAATTGATTACAGCGACCCCCGTGTGGACCCGACTTCAGGATGGCAGTATGCTCGTTCGTTTGAAGATGAAGACGCACTATGGACCCCTGTGGCACCCACCAGTGGATATCACTGGGTAAGACGCAGGCGATGGGTTAGGGTCATGAAAAGACGTATGGATCTTACCAAGGGAATTCATCGCGGTGAAATCTCAGAGACGATCCCCGAAGAAGACGAGGAACCGGGATCAACAGACTACCTCTTGTTGGCAGAGACAATTGTTCAATCACTTCATACAGATCTTCCCGAATCAGACGAAATGGAAATTCAAAAGCTTCTCAAAGAAAATATTGAAAAATACCAAGACGCTGTTCAAGTATTATACAACGGAATGCGAGGTAAATAATGAAAATTGAGATATAATTGCTCATATGTATAAAAATAGATGACAAAAACCAATTGAGAGAGCACCAAGCTTCTACCCTGATCAAGACTTATATGACGCATATCGAAAAGATTAACACAAAGTTGATGAATCTGTCCATTATTGAAAACTCACTCGAAACAAGAGAGTTGACTGATCAAGACATAATGGACACCAACCCTTGGTCCAACCAAGACTGGGTCCCCTCCAACAGCTCTAACATCTGGGAATTAGACGAACAAGCAAAGGCGTGTAGAGTATGCGAAAGAAGATTTGGATTGCTCTTGAGACGTCATCACTGCCGAAAGTGTGGTTTGATCGTTTGCGACAAATGTTCTCCTTGGAAAGTATTCTTAAACTCTTCTGATATCTTGCAAGATCCACGCGGTCCTTTGGAATCCTTAGCCATACTTTCCTCTCGCCCTCAACGTGTATGCGAAAAGTGTTATTACCAACATGGTTATGATCATCATTAAGCTATACCCTCTCTTCTTTTATATCCTCCTTTCCTGCAAAGAGAAAGAGAGAAATACCAACTATTGTTTTCACATACAATAATATATGCATCCAGAACATCATAATATAATTCAATTTTCTTTTCTATTTGAATCTTTATGTCTTTCAATAATGCTCATTTGACGTGCTAAAATTGTTAAAATAGCCATTTATTGACTATCTTGTAGTAAAAACACAATGTTTTGGAATATTTCACTTAACAATGAGAGGACTCGGTTTATTGTATATTCCTTTTTTTTTTTTTCTTTTAAGCCTAGATATTCTAGATTCCTGTTCAAAGGTAACTCAAGCATCCATCTGGATCTTTCCATTATGCGTGTCGGGCATGAACGGTGCATTTTTTAAAAAGCAGATTCTGCTTATGATCCACCATGTGCTCATGCGACTGAACGTAAACATTGAAAGAGCCAAGCCAATTACAGTGAGAACGGTAAATTTTGTCATTGAGAAAACTAAATATCCGTAACCAAAAAATTAATGGCACTAACCCAAAAATGATTGTTCCTTTATGTCTAAAAGTTTGTCCTTTTGAAATAAAAGAAATATCACTAGAATTGACCTAAAAATGATATATATTTTTTGACTTCAAAATGATTAGAATAGAGTTTTATTATAATATTGAATGTTTTGTCGTTTAGAATGGCTGGTAAAGTTGCATACAATTTCAGCAGGTATGACATTACATGCCTCAGCAATTCTGTAAAAAGAAGCTTCAAATGCGTTTGTCAGAAAAAAAAAAAAAAAAAAAAAAAAACAGTAGTTAGTATTGAAAGAAATAACATGATTACAAACGATGCTCAAACCACTGAAGCTGCAAATAAAGACGAAATGTTGGCGACCAATGTATCACTAATGGCTGAAGACAATAGAAATTTGTGGGCCATCTCAACCGTTTAATACAACCATCACTTGTTTCTTCATCAAACAATGTATTAGAAATTGAGATGCTTCACGACAATATCAAGGATTTCATTTCTGTTATGGATACAAATAGCGGATCAAGAATTCAAAGAAGGTGAGCATTATAATTTTACTTCTCAAATTAAGATTGCCGTTTATTTGAAAAACGAAATGACTATTAGGTATCATAAAGCACTTTCCCATAGACAGGCTGAACTTCCTGAAAAAACGAATGATCATGTTGAAGCTTAACCAAATAATATCAGTTATATTTCAAACGAGGAGCACTTACAGGAAGGTACAAGTACGTGATAAACACTCAGTCCATAAAAGCTATAAAATTATTCACGTACAGTTAGACGATGATGAATAAGTCACGAATATAATAATTATTTAAGGTAAGTAAAACTGTCTGTCAAAACAAAAGCTTGTCTCAAGCATCATTTTCTTATTTGTAATTTTGATTTATAAACTGTTGTTTTGAATAAGAGTTTAAATTAATAGTAAAATTTTGTCATGCCAAAATGATATGATAATAAACGTAGTTTGTTGAAATTCGAAAAGTTAGTGCTATTTAAAGTCATTCCCAAAATAGCAAGGTGTTCTCAGGTGTCCTCAGTTTTCCCAAATCAAATACAATATTCTTTAATTTGAAGTGCCTTATCAAAGCAAGTTGTTTATTCAATGTTATGTTGTAAACAGTGTGTGTATAAAAAAAAAAGAAAAAAAGAAAAAAACGATAGTATATTATAGCATGTTGAAATAACTAAATGCCACACGTGTCATCAATTAATTCTCCAAGTGGAACTTCAACCCAACCGTGTTCTTCTTTTTCCAAGGTTCCTGCTAGAACCTGTTGTTCTTCAGCTTATCCTGAAAGTAAGTTATGTTAGAATATGGGAGTATGTATTTATTTTTATTAGTATTATTGTTTATGAAATATACCTTAGTGCATAACATGAGATCAAATACTTTTAACTAAAGGATTCGGGTATCCCATGTTCTCGGAATACGAGTGTCTCTTACATAAACAAATCCTCAATAGTTTTTATCTATAACCGAAGTTATCGGCATCGTCAACTTATCATTGGCGTAGAGGTAACTGAGAAACTTTCTTTTTAATATGTAGCAAAAGAAAGACATCATCTTTTCCATTTCCATCTTGAGAGCTCGTATACTACATTCCAGTAGCTTGATTGTATCCTCTTTTTTATGTTCGTCGTTATCCTCTCTGATTTTAAATTTTGTATATTAGTATACGTTCACTATATAATATAATAACATCATTAGAAAGCTTACCCTAATGATTCGAATAACATACTCTCAGTGTTATCGGCAACCACGTAACTAATACCATCGGCGAGGCGTTTTTTTTTCCCCTCTAAATTGTAATATCTGAGACATCTTGTGGTATTATTGGTTGCTTGAGTTGGTTAAAATAAAATATGGAAATTGGACTGAAAGTTGATGAGTCTCTTAAACCTCTTTTATTGAGTGAGAACGAGAGAGAAAGGACCCACTTATTGCAAATTACGTTTCGATAATAAGATTGAGAAATTTAGAATTGCTGAGGCATGTAATGTCATACCTGCTGAAATTCTATACAACTTTACCAGCCATTCTAAACGACAAAACATTCAATATTATAATAAAACTCTATTCTAATCATTTTGAAGTCAAAAAATATATATCATTTTTAGGTCAATTCGATTTAACTTATTGTGACATTTCAAAAGAACAAAATTTCTGGAAATAAAGGAGCAGTCATTTTTGGGTTAGTGCCATTTACCGTTCTCACTGTAAAAGTGCGCCGTTACACTGTCATTAAATCGTGGAATAGAAAAACGGTGATACCAGGCTTTGTATTTTTTTTTATGAAGATTTTCAATGCACTATTTAAACTTGATTTGTATGAAGAGAAAGAAAAAAAAGACTGAATACTAGTTTGAATAAACAGTAAATAGCTACAAGGGGCGCGTTTAAATGGAAAACTTTATCGGATACTGAATGAGTTAGATACTCGTGCTAATATGCCCTTGTTGTAACAAGTCGTTCAAGAACCTGACTCGTCTTACGTTACTCAAAATGCTGTATAAGCGAGACAAGCCTAACTGTCGGTTGGCAAAAAAAAAAAAAAAATTAAACTTTACCACTGAAGGTTGCTCCACAATCGTGGGTGCAATAAAATAGTGAAATCAAGGACACTGCACCTAAAAAATACAGGGCACTTGACTTGGATTTGGTTTAAATGGGGGGGAGGAGTTCTTTGAACAACAAATTAAGATGTCAGTACTAGTTTCAAGTTGTCGTGATACAACTTTCCTTCGGTACATATAAACTCAACTAGAGAAGTTTCAATAAGCCTCCTACATTATCAGCAACCATACTCAAATTAAGATTATAGCTTATATATAAGCTCTTGAGACCAATGTAAAGAGCATTACATCTATTTAACAAAATCACGATCAATATGTACAAATAAATACAATGATTTATATAGCTTACCGCTGTATAAATACAGCTTGCCTTTCATCATAGCAAAATTCAAGTAATGGGCTCCAGTATTTAGTTATTGTTGACAATTAAGAGCACTTTGAAAAATAGTTGTCTGCTAACATATGGTCTTTAAAGGCGTGTTGCTGGAGACTTTTACACATCATCAGTGAGTACTACTATGATATTTGTTTCTTGCAGTTACAACATACATATTTTATAAGTATACTTTGTTGCTCTTTCTTTAGACATCAACGCACTTGTGGATGTCTACAATGTTTTCAATACGTACCCATTATATTATTTATGTTATTTAGCTCATTTTCCACACTTGTAGAATTGCCCATTTCAAGTAAAGTATACGCATAACTTTTATTCAGATTTCTTTTTGATATATGAACCATCGCTTAATTTAGCCAATTGGAAATTGATGGCAGATACCAATCAGCTCAGTTACCGACAATTACCTTTAGAAAAAAAAAAAAAGCCAAACGAATTAATCATTGTAAGGAGCGTACACACGGAAGCCTTGTTATATCTTTTTTTTGGATGTAAAAGTTTTTGATAATGATAAAAACAGCTCTTTTGTATTAACTCATCAGCATTTTGCATATCATCTTCTTGTATGTTAATAGACGGAATTCGCCTTTTTAACTTTGCGAGTTGGCATACAGCATTTAATATCGAATTCGGGATAAAGGCGCGATGCAGGTAGGATTCCTTAATGTCACAGACAGTCTTAGTAATTGGAATTCAAAGTAGTTACAGCCATGGAGAACAGATCGCAAAAGAAGTCTTTAGTGCACCACACTCATAGATTGACTAAATACCCATACAAACTACAAAATCGGATTAAGACTTGATTGATAATGAATAAACTTGCTTGAAACACGTTGTAATCTGTTTTGAAGATTTTACCAGTAATTTTTTAGATCTAATTGAAAGAAATAGGGAGCATTTTGTATTTGTTTTCAAAAATAAAAACACATGTCATTAACTTACATAAGCGATAATTCACATGACAGCCTTTGCTTTCAATGCTTCTCATAATTAGCTGCGATTTATGAATTAAAGCATCGTTCATAACGATGTAGCTTCCCTTTATAATTCGCTACATCGAGCAGTCATTAGTAAATTGAAAAAAGTGCATTTTCTAATAATATCACCTTATTTCTAATATATCTTTTATCATTTAATCTATAAACCTTTCTCTTTTTCCGTCGCCATAATTATTGTGCACCTTTAAATTTGATTCTAGAGCTTTCGGCTGTTTAGCAACTTTTTTCCCTGTATGCTCGAGAGTTAAATACATCTGTTGACTTGCTATTGTTTGAAGAGCAGTTTTAGAGCCTAAGGTCAGAATCAAGAAACCTTCTAAAGGATTATAAACTTTTTTACTTTGTTCATTGCAACATAAAACTGTTTGACATTTTGTAGATTTTGAAAAAGCGATGGAGTTAGAGACTACTTTAAGAGCTCGCAAGGACTATCAGTCTTATAATTCTCGACCATTCGACTGGTTTAAACTGACACATTGCTCTAGCTCAAACCGACGATTACTATGGCATAAATTGTCAATAATTTTAATAATTCAACAATTTCTTTTCGCCAACCGACAAACCTGTCTGAATTAGGTTCATAAACTCCGTTACAACCCTTTGTACTCATTTATCGTCCCTTATTTTTCTTTCCTTTCTTTACAAAAAAAAAAAAAAAAAAAAAAAAAAAGGCCGAATATCGGATATAGAACACTTGATGTATCTGGTTTCTTGTTTGATTTTTTCATTATGGATCCAACATGTTTTGAGCTCGTCCATTTTGACACCACGAGACGTCAACAATAAAACAACTTTTAGCATTGGCGTTATCTTCCCAAATTTATCAGATCCTTTGGATACAAAACTTGTGGATAGTATAGTGACAAGTGAAGTAGCCTTAAAATTAGCAGCAGAATCCATAGAAAATCAAAATATACTTCCAGGTTTTTTTATTATTATTATTCAAACAGCTCCGAAACTGATTCTATTCTCTTTGGGATTAGATGTCCAACTGAATATCACTCGCTTTTATTCTTCCATGACCAGTGCTGGTATCACTGCATGGGAAGCATTTAGAATGAGCGAAAACCATATAAAGTAAAATTGATCGTAGATCTCCGCCCCTTCACCTTATTTGGGATCTCACTCCTTTCGCTTAGAGCAGTTATAGGTGACGCTACAATGAACTTAACACAATCAAGTGCAGCTGTCATGAGCTTATGGGAAACACCTCAATGTTCTGCTGCTTCAGGTCCAATCACCGAATCATTTCCTTATCTTTTTCGTACAACAAGCACAATCGCTTCTCATGGAGGTTCTTTGGCCCAATGGGTTAAACAAATGGGTTGGCTGCAATTTTCAGTCATATACACCGATACTAATTTAGGAGATAAAAGTGAGTATATATATATATGTACAAAGAAGAGTGACTAAAGAGCTTCTTCAGTTTTTTCAAGCATTTTAGATCAGGCCAACGATCTTGGGCTAACCATTGTTAACCAAATACCTATTATAAGATCGACAGACAGAGATGTGAAAAGTAAGAGAGCAAAACGCGTCGCTTTTCTGATTTTTTTTTTTTTTTTTTTTTTTTTTGTTAGATGCTCTAATCAGTTTAAAAAATTCTGGATCGCGTATTGTCGTTTTGGTGGCTTCAAGAGCATCATTATTGCAAACGGTTATGTACCAAGCAAAGTAAGTGATATTTTGAACTGCAAAGAAACCAACTTTGTTATAGGGAATTGGGATTGTTTTCAGATGGATGGGCATGGATATTAGCAGATGATTCATTTTTTTCACTTAAACCCGCGATTGATCTAAGTGATCCATTATACAATGGTCTCATGTACATAACTAACTCATGGAACTGTAACTAGAAGCTATTAATATGAGTTTTTTTTTTTTTTTTTTTTTTTTTTTTTTTTTTTTTTTAATCCTCCTTCTTTTCTTAAAAAGTGACAGGCGAACCTGCGTATGACGATCTGAATCAAAAATGGCAACAACAACCTGTGCCTACCAAATTGTAAATTCAAACAATTTGAACCTCAACTTACTCTTGTATATTTATAGCTCTAGTCCCCAAAACTGGAACACAACCGGATTATCTCACGGTGCAACCCAAACTTATTCTTGTCTAGAACTTTTTGCTCTTGGTATAAACAAGGTAAGTTCTTGTTTTCTCGCTTTCAATCAACTCTTTTTTTTTCTTATCTCTTTAAAGGCATTAGATGCTTACCCTGGTGGTCGGTCCGAGGGATTAATAGCTCTTGCAAACAATTCTTTTGATACAAAAGAAATGTCTCCTTCTTTTTTTAATTTACAATACTCTGGGCCTGCAGGTAAAATTCTTCCCGTTATTTAATATGCTTTTACTAACAGGTTGTACTGTTATTTAGGTTTTATGAATTTTTCTACAACAGGTAAATAAATACCTTGTAACATGTGTTCTGACCTGTTTTTAGGAGATCTACGAGACGGGTATGTCGCTGAAACCAATTAGTGAAACACGAGATAACAAATTCTTTTTATAGTCATTTTGAAGTATCCTATTTAATGGACGGCGTTGGAGTTCCCTACGCTAAACTTAATTCAAGTTCATTTAAGAGACTGTCGAATGATGATATTGTATACCTTGGAAATACTACAAAAAGACCTGTTGATATTGCTAGTCAGACGTGTAAGAAAAAAAAAAGGGGGAGGGGTCAAAGCTAAATACCTTTATTTTCTTAGATTTGAATCCTTCTCTTTACAATGCCGCAGGAATTATCATTATGGTTGTTTGTATATTAGGAACATTTGTTTGCATCATTATGATTGTTCTTATCTTGATCTTTCGACATTTGAAGCCCATCATGATATCTAGTCCAGCCTTTTGTTATCTACAATTGCTAGGGCTGATTATGTGTTATTTGTCACTTTTGCTTGCTGTAGGAAAACCAACCATCGCCACTTGTATAACAAGACAGTTTTTATTACCCATGGGATTTGTGTTTGTTGTTGGCAGTATAATTGCTAAGAACTTTAGAATCTACAAAATGTAAGCAATTCAATATTTCAAGGGAACTAAAACAACAGAATAGATATCAAAATGTTTTTACCGTTCGTACTTCAAGGCTACGATCTGCCTATTTACTCAGAATTGTAGGTCTTTTTCAATTGTTTGTCGTTGTTCCCCTTGTTGTTTGGGACTCTGTTTACTCTATCAAGGTGGTGAGCTATCAAATAAGTACAACCAGCTTTTGCTATTACTGTCAGTATCATTATACATTAAATGGCCACGATGGGCGCTTGAACTTGGCACAGCTTTTCATAATCATATGGATTTTTATTCTGATTATCGCAGCTGCCTTGCTTGCTTTCAAGACTCGAGGTGTTAGTAGTAAATGGTCCGAAACCACACAGATTGCCTATGTAAGCTAGTAAGTAGACGGATACATTAAAAGGAAACAAGAACAAATTAAATTTTTGTCTAGTAACTTAGGTGTTTCAGCCATCGTATTAATACCTTCCATGATGCTATCTTCTGATAATTATATTATCTCACTTTGCTTAAATATTGCCGCCATCCTATTTGGCGCGTCTTTTACACTTATTGTTCTGTTTATTCCAAAGTTTTTGTACATCTGCAGACATATTCATCAGAATTCAAAACGCCTCAACATTTATCGTATGAATTCTCAAAGTCAGTCTCAAATGTGTGTCACACCCATGGGTCAGATTGATCAAGTGGTTGAAGAAATGCAAGATTGTACCCTCAAAGCACACGAAGGTATGATTCCAGTAAAGAAAGTGGCCAAACTCAACTTCTTTTCCATTTGGGAACTGAAACGAGTCTTGTTGGTACCTCTTCAAAAATATTTTATTTTATCTGATGTAAGTTTTCTTTCTCTTTTTGTTTATACACTTGTTAATTCACTCATCTAAGCAGAATACTGGACAAGATGCATCACTTTATAACTACACAAGCTGTGAGGTAGTTCCTTCGGGGAAAAAGGACCATCAGATCTTTCGCGTGTTCACAGAAGAAGGTGTTTGCTTTTTATTTCAGGTCTATGATCGTGAATCCCTAGATCGATGGGTTGACTGGTTCAATGTAGGAACTGAACAGACATCACCCGAAATCAGTCTGCCTCCACCTACACAGGCACCAGGAAGAATGCCAAAGGATGATAGCGTTACCTTTGGTCAAATACCATCCGAAGTACTTTACAACCCATATAGTTTTCAAGCTACAGATTCTTGTTTAGCACATTCTCTTCGGCCTTCAGTAAGATTTACCTCGCAAGCCTCACTTGATACCAACAATCCATCTGCAGAAAGTCACAATTCATTTGGTGTTTCAGGTTCTGCATCACAAAGATACCCAAAATAAAATAAAAAATGCGCTCTTTTTTCTCTCTTTTTTTGAGAAATAATTTATTTTATAAAGAAACCGTTTGACCCAATGAAGTTGTAATGAATTGACTATCGGTTTGAGTCCAAAGACGAGACAAGAGATGGCTAGGTGACAGGTAGCTCTCAGTGGACTGAGAAAATGTTCCCCAATGAATGCCGATGGATAGTTGAGGTGAACCTAAATCTTGATGTGCCTGAATAGCTTGAGCTGGATTCATAAAAAGTGATTTAAATAGACTGGGTGGTTCATAGGAACCAATAGGTAAGGCAGCAATTGAAAAAGGCGCGTACAGTTCTCGAATGGCTTGAAATAGTTCAGGTACATAACCCGTATCTCCACTGTTACTTGCACTTAATATCCCTCCCCCTTTTTATTATTATTATTATTTTGACTTACCAAAAGAATAGTTTATGTTTTTTTGATTTCACCACAAAGCTACACCATAGGGACTCGTCTTTACTTAACAATGAACAGCTCCCATGCTAAATAAGTCATAAGCAAATATATGATACGCATAGTGAATAAATACCATTGTAGGCACACAGGCAATAAGAATGTCTGGCCTATCTTTGTGATGTATCTCCTGCCACCAATCTAACTCGATCACATTATCTACACCTCTCTTCAAAAACCATTCTCTCAAACCCAATGGTATATACCATGTCACCTTATTACCGAGCTTTTTTACGGCCTTCTCATCTAGATTGATTTTGCATTGAGTTTCCCCTTCTACATTGTACTACATTACCTAAGTGATCAAAATGATGATGTGAAATAAGAACAATATCAACCAAACCATCCATTTCTTCTATTTGACAAGGACAGGGTCTTAAACGTTTCTTGTGATTCATTACAGGATCTGTCAAAATGATCAGTCCGTCCAGGCTGAAAAGACAAGTTGACTGCCTATATTTTGATTAGATCTTCTGAAGCTTTTTTTATACAATCCATACCCAAGCCAAGTGACGGATACATCCTTTTCTACTAATGTGTCTAAATCTGGACGAACTACGGGCAAACTCTCCAAATCCTACAAAAATCATCAATAAAGGAGAGATTCCCTCTACCCTCCCCTTTTTTTTGATACCTTGGAAGAATGGGCATGTCTCCCAAACAGGAACAATAAAGTGTCCCAAAAAGACACAGATGGATCCCATTCTTTAAATGGATTGACATATTGTTTCTCAATCTTCAAACTTGCCAATTTATCCTCATTTCTCTTCAAGTTTCTTCTTTTGTAAATCGCTTGTTGTCTAATGGCTTCTTTCAAGTCTCGTTTATGTGAAGCGTGTAAAGTATAATAAAGTATGGCCGAGGCACTGACAGTTGCTATAAGTGTAGGAATAGTATAAGGGTGATCAAAAGGTATAGGAAAATTCACAAAAGAAGGTCTTTTGTTCATATTTGTATTAAAACAGGAAGAAAAAAGAAAAAGAAAAAAAAAGTTACGCGCACTATCATGGCACACTCACACGTCCACACACTCAATTGTTACTAAAATGTGACGGTGGACTTGTTTGCTTTTTTTCTTTCAACATGTCAACTATTTATAAACCAACCAAAAGATTCATCGCAGCTGAAGATCCTTTTTTTCAAGATGGCAACATTTTACTGCGTGGATTTTGGTTGAAAAAACATGCACAGACAAAAGAAGAAATACAATTAATTATGCAAGAAACAGATACGGCCCTTTCAACGTAAGTTCACTGCGCGCAACAAAGAGTTTGTATCTAACTCTTTTTCTAATTAGACAAACACCGATTGACTGTCAACCTTGCCGAATTCAGTTACCTGATATAGTTGCCTATGAAAAACATTATGAAGCAAAACATGCTAATGTCTGTTTGACATGTAACAAAATATTCCCTGGTTTCGAATGGTTACGTCTTCACCTGGAC
Organism: Rhizopus stolonifer B9770; assembly: GCA_000697035.1. Taxonomy (NCBI): domain Eukaryota; kingdom Fungi; phylum Mucoromycota; class Mucoromycetes; order Mucorales; family Rhizopodaceae; genus Rhizopus; species Rhizopus stolonifer. The sequence goes on from JNDS01003067.1 coordinate 12,905, forward strand.
GAGATTCACAATACACTTTTACTTATCCGAAAAGAGCGAGGCGAAAAAATACACGCGTGTTATGTAGAGAGTTGCACCAAATTTTTTTCAACACCCAAAATGCGTCGATTACATTTAATAGACAAGCACAAATATCCAGCATATTTTCCATTTGATCTGGTCTATACCGGAACTCTCGACTTTAAACAATTGAAAAAAAGAGACAGAAAAAATAAGAAGAGGATAAAAGAGTCAAAGGAAGATGTGGATATGGGTGCTTTGGCTAACGATACCAATTCTTTCACATTTAAAGAGAACAAAGCGAAAACAAAAAGAAAGACAAAAGAAAACAAGATAACGGATGTAGAGATGGGTGAATTGACAGAAGCTTTTGACAAGAAATTAAAAATTCCAAAAGCTATCCAGTTTGGAAAACAATCCAGTCGCTCTTTATTACGAAGGACGAGAAGAAGTAGTAATACAATGGGTTTTTAATTAGCAACAATAGTAGAAATTTGTGTTAATAAATTCAATATCTGCAAATGCCCATTTGCTCCCTGTATAAGACAGATATCCGTATCTGATAGGACCAGAGCTATTTTTGCCTTTTGTAAACTTGTCAAGTTTTCATCTTTCACCATTGTGTCGTGTATTTGTGACATTGCGTTTTCAGAAGAATATCCACGCAGCATAATCTCTTTTACTACCTTTTCAATTTCACTCACTTGCTGGTTTGACCATGCTTCAACGCTCTGATCGATCAACGCGTCGGGCACTCTGCCGGCCATCGCGTGAACCATGGCAGGTGTGATGGATTGATTGCTGCCTACCAAAGTGAACCCACTCTGTAAAAAGGTAATGGCCTTTCTTAAATCACCTTCTGAGCATTCAATTAGTGTCTTTATCGTATTAGGTGCGAGATTGATATTTTCTTCCAGACAGATCATATGTAAACGTGACTCCAAAGCGTCAACTGGAAGTGGTTTGAATCGAAATTTGGCACAACGAGACGTGATAGGCTCAATGATACTACGATAATTAATATTCATTGGGGAAATTGCGGGCTAAAATTATCTTACCGGCTCACATAATTGCATACAATACAGAATCGTGTAGTGGCGGAATAAGTTTCCATAATTCGACGTAAAGCTGACTGGGCATCCTTTGTCATTGAATCTGCTTCATCCAAGATAACGATTTTGTAAGAGGGACAAGGATATCCACTAGAATTTGCGTCATAGAATGTCATATAAACACATATTTTTAAGTGTTTTAATTTACCTGACTTTATTTGTAAGCACCGTTTTAGAAAAGTCTTTTACTTTTTGACGAACAATATCGATACCTCTTTCGTCAGAGGCATTCAATTCAAGCACACGAGATTTTATGAGTTGAGGCCCATAAAGCTCTTGAGCTAATGCCAAAATGGTTGATGTTTTACCTGTACCAGGTGGACCATAAAATAACAAATGAGGAAGCTATACATTGATAATGATCAATCTCTCTCTCTCTTTCCCCCCCCCCCTTTTTTTTCGTACGTTTTCTGATTGAAGTGCTTTTTTTAAGACAAGAACTGTTTCCTCTTGTGAAGAAATGTCATCAATTGTCTTTGGGCGACTGTTCGTTTTTGATCAGTTGGCTTTTCTTTTTTTCTTTTTTTTTTTGTTCTTTACTATTTCTCAATCCAGGGTTGTGTTTTTTTCTCCAATTCTTTCTTATTTGTTTTAGGTACGATCGAAGCGCTTTTAGGTGCAAAGAAACTCATTTTTTTTTTTCTAAAAAGACGCGAAAAAAAAAAAAGAAAGGATTTTTTTAATTTTATCTCAGTTCGCGGGTCTTTCCAGAAAATGAAAACGAAACTTGTGAATAAAGCGAGTTGAGCCTTTTTAATTAAATATAAGCTCTTCAAATAGATCCATTTAACTTTCACTTTTTTTTTTTTTTAGGAAAGCTAAGCACGCATTCATAAAATTAAATCCGATTCACTAAAAAAATAATTATATCGTACTTTTAGAGAAAACAAGGCGCTTAAATAATAATAATGTCGGAATAAAAAGGAATTAGCAAATGATTGAGTTCTATTTTCAAGGCAATTCAAACATCGATTACACGCTCATCAAGATGAGCAAAAAACTTTCTGGTTTTTCTTTCCTTAAAAAGCCTAGATAAACGAAAGACGCAAAAAACGGCGAAAGATTTAACCTGATGGCATCAATTGGTGTTTCAAAAATGCATTCAATCTGAATTTTCGCAAGTTTGTTGAAAAATTTAACCCAATTGACCATGCTATAGCCGAACAGCGATATGGTAATCTTGTGCGTGCATCGTTTGGCAAGTCTGATCAAGAACATTTGCTGATCACTTTCAAGCAGCGGAAGTCTTCAACTGAATGCTTTTTATTTTGGTCCAACAGAAAGGTAGCCATCACGCAGGAACGAACAAAGTGATTGTGTCAAGAATATGTTGCAAAAGTAGCGTTTACCGAGACTGCAAAGATTACCGAGAATTATGATAGCGATAGTAGCAACTCTTACAGTAATGAAGGTGGCATCAGTGTATTCGAAATTAACGCATGACAAAAAAACGTAGGTTTGACTCCGCAAACGTATTTACAGTATTTGCACTTCAAATTCAGACAAATGATTTTTTTTTCAGACCAATAAAAAAATGATTTCAGACAAATCAAAAAAAAATTTGGACAAGTATAAAATCTTTTCAGACAAACGAAAATAGTGTATTCAGACAAGATAACTAACACTAATCTAAACCAGTTTCTTTATCAGGATACTTGTACAATCCTCGTTCATATTATGATTTTTTGATTTGTCTGATGATGTCGTGTCAGTTCCATCAATCCGGTCAATCTGGCCAATCTGGTCAATCCATCTTTTCTCCTTATGTTTTCCTGTAATATCTGTAGTATATCCTTTAATAAGTCAAGAGCGCTTAAATCTCATACTAGAGATCAACATTCTTCATCTCTGAGTATTCCTCTTTCCAACGGTATGTTAATCTGTTAGACTTTAATTAAATCTAACAAGTGAAAAAAAAAACATTTCTAGGCCAAACAACGACCATCTATAGACAAAGCAATTCAAGACCTCAGGTGCAAATGCTTTTAGACTTTCTAAACGCGAGCGGGCGTTGTAGGCAGGCAAAATACTCTTTTGGATTGTGCACCGCTTGTAATTCTTATCCGATGCACCACTGTCTTCTATTAGCTCAATTCTATAAATAAAATACTCATTCATGATACTTCAAGAAAAAATTAAAACATGTTACGAAATTTGTGCTTTATCTAAATCACTGTCGAATATGGCTGTAACAAATTTAGTGTATGCTGCTTTTCCCGATGAGAACTTCTTCATTTTGTAATATATAATAGACTTTTATTGATATAGGTATATTTAAGCATAAAAGAATGATATCGTTAGGTATTATAAAAC
>JNDS01003068.1:0-10522 GCA_000697035.1 Rhizopus stolonifer B9770
CTCTTATATCGTGTGAGATAACTCGCGTCCTACAATTTTCCTTGGCAATATATATAGCACTTCGTGCCATATATGGAATAACAACTGTTCTTCTAATGTACCTTGTACTACTATCGCTATCTCAATTTCTCAATCTTATTATCGAGACGTAATTTGCAATAAGTGGGTTCTCTCTCTCGTTCTCACTCAATAAAAGAGGTTCAAGAGACTCATCGACTTTCAGTCCAACTTTCACATTTATTTTAAACAACTCGAAAAAACCAATAATACCACAACACCGGCTTCTATCCTCAAATGCCGATTGAAAATCAAAAAGATTTTGAAATACAATTGTTTATTAGTTACTTGTTGTTAATGCTGTCTCAAAAACATATTCAAGCACGGCTCTCTCAGAAAACGATAGATCGTCTGTTACTCTTTGCTGAAGAAACATTGGCTTGGTGTCAAGATGGTCATAATCCAGATGATTACAAAGAAAAGTTCGACGAATTAAAAAGTTATACTAACTTGGAATTGCAATCATTGAACTACTTACCTTTCAGGAATATGCGTTTCTCGCGCAAAGTGTATTTTGATCAACAAGACAAACGCTTGATTAAAATTTTGAAGTCTAAATTTGGAGAAGATTCTGTGTTGATCCTTGGAGATTGGTCAGTACCAACTGTAAAGTACCATGAACCAATCCGAAATAAGGGGATGGTCCGGATGCTGAAGAAGAATGGCTTTGACTTGTACCTAATTAACGAGTTCAAAACATCATCTGTTTGTCCAGACTGCGAAGGGGCGTTGAAAAAATTCTGTACTGTTGCCAATCCAAGACCATACAGAAGAGAAAAAAATCCAACCGTTACCTGCAATGGACTCTTAAAATGTGATAATCATTCGCCAGCAAAGTTATGGAATAGGGATCTTGCTGCTGTATGCAACTTTAGAAAAATATTGAACGAGTTACATACAACTGGAAACCGTCCCATTTGCCTCAGTCGTCAAGCCATGCCCACTTCATCACAACCGGGTTTCAAGAGACGAAACAATGCTGCATCATCAAAACAAGAAAAAGAAACATTCCGCTTGATAATGACCAAGCTATTTTATTCAGGTAAAATATCTAACAAACCAAACATGTCTTAAAACTAACACTAATTTATCTAGGATCTTTTTTAAGTCTCGGCTTAAAAAGGTAAATAAATCATCTAAAAATTAATTTTGATTCGTCTAGAAAAAAATTAACATCGTCTAATTTTAGGGTAAAATCCTGTAGGGCGTGCATCATTTTGAGTTTAAATATAAAAAAGTACATATTTATAAAACAGGATTTTCTATATGGTGTTTCATTGTGATGTCCATTTAGTGTTTGATTTTGGAGTTGTATTGATTCTCATTGTGAACTTGCTTGAGTTGAAGAGTCGCTCTTGAAGTAGCTTCGTTTGGCCAAAAAGGTGTGTTGTCAAATATATGCTTCCTGTCACTTCGTTTCTTCGAAGTTTCAGCATATGGTACTCTTAATTTAGCATTGACGACGCCAAAGGGAGAAATGGCACCCAAAATAGTTGTCGTATTGGCTCTAGTTAAAGGTTGGACTACTTCAGCATGAGCTCCCTTTTTTTGAACAAGCCATTGTCTTTTTTTTTAAGTTCATATGAAATATAGAGTCATCGATAAATACACAGTTGCTGTTAAAATCCATGTCGGTTTCAGCCCATCGAATTACCCACTCAAATCTTTTCTGAATGCTTGCAGGTGAGTTTCTTTCTTTTGAATGAAAATGAGCCTTTTTGAATGACAAGGCACATTTTTCTGTAATGAAATTGTAAACGGTGATTTTTGACACCTTTAAGTCCATAGCTTAATCTAATGTTGCCGGAGGGTGATCGATAAACTTATCTTCTACGTGTTTCTTGTGTTCTTCATCCAACAAAGCTGGTATACTGACTTTCTTTTTAGGTGCTTTGTTTTCATAAACCAAATAAAAAAAAATGACCTTTGACATCGTCTCCATACTTTTTGTAGTAGTTAGGAGACCCAGCTGAAAATTTAGCCTTTTTTTGGAGCTTTGTATGTCTTTGGCTTCTCAGGTGGTTTGAAATCTAAGTAACTGTCACCATGGCGAAAAGTATGTTGAAGTTCGACAAATTTGTGGAGTTTTTCGACAACAAAGTGAAACATGGGCAATTGGGATTTTTTGATTTTTGGCGAAGATTAATTTTGTCGTTTTTTTCAGCAAAACAAAAAAATGTTTGTTTTTACTGTGGTTGATGTATTATTGTTGCCGTTGGCATCTACAGTTAGATTAAATATGTTATTCTTCTGTAAATTGACAAATATAATTCCACACTGCAAAGGGGCTGATTAGGATTTGTTTAAAGGATCAATCATATGGACAGCCTTGAACATGAATTAAAGATCATTGAGACTATGCATTAAGAATAAAAAAAACAAAAAAAGAAAAAGAAAAGAGGAAGAAAAGAAGAAAAGAAGAAAAGAGAAAAACACAATTATTTATAAGGATGAAGTAATATAAGGGCATTTTCTTGTTTATTCAACGATTTAGCAAAAATCATAAATTCAGCAACACTTTCAAGCGTGAGACTAAGGTAAATCACTCCACTCCATCGCCATTGCTGAATTGCATTCCACAAAAAACTGAAAGAACTGTAAAAGAGAGATCCAGCTTTGGTGTCACCGTTTTTTTTTTTTTTTTTTTTTTTTTTTTTTTTTTTTTTTTTTTTTTTTGGCAGTTCTATAAGCATACAAACCTTTTATTAATCATTTTACTCATTCTATTTCTTTCCATGACAAATTGTAGGTCTCAAATATATGCTTTTCATGTCTTTCTGTTCAACTTACACTTTGATCATGCTCGGGACTGAACATATTTTTGATTACTTTGATTATACAAGCACAAATACACATAGTTTAATCGTTACAAGGCTTTCAAGCATGATGTTATTCTCTTATTAACTTGGTCTGATGCTAAAGAAATCTCCTGTAACATAGGGTTTATCTGGCAAAAAAAAAAAAAAAAAAAAAAAAAAAAAAAAAAAAAAAAAAACATGTAATATTCTCAATTACATTATTTTTATTATTAACTAGTTTGTACAGCCCAGAGTATTTAGGTTCATTTTCTGTTATGTGTACTGTCATTCATGCCATCTTATTGAAAGGTGAATTATTTTGATTACATGTTTCTTTTTTACTAACATCAGTTATTAGTATGATCCCTTTTTTTTTTTTCTTCTTCTCAAGAACAAAGTGAACAATCAATCTTTCTGCAAATAGCATGTATGTAGTAGTCCTTCTCTACTACTTTTTATTTACTTATTTCAAATTTGAAATAGTTTGGCACTGATGTGAACACTTGGTTTTGAATCTCACTTGGTTAAGAAGATCTCAATTATGACACGGGTTTCTTGTTCGGTTTCATTTACTTCATGTTTCGGGTACTGTTTTTTTTTTTAAAAAAAAAGAAATAGCTATTCATGAAATAACCTCTATTTGATTGTTAAATAGTGCGTTGATCAAGAAAAGGTTATTATAGAGGCATACAACGGTACTATTATGATGCAATACGAGGTAAGCTGAATGTGCGGGCATTGAATGAAAATGGAAAACAAAAAGTGTTTTATCCTTTTGTTTTTGTTTACTCATAAGTTGAATTTATTACAAAATCAGTCATAACAGAGTTGAGAGTTGACTGCATCAAAAAGAGGCATTTCTCTAGTTATGTAGTACCTTATGTAGAAGCATTAATTTGTCTTTGCCTTTGTTTTTGTCTTTCTTTTTTTTTTTTAAATCCGACAAGTTTCTATTTTTTTTTTTTTTTTTTTTATTATTCTTCAAGATGGGTAAATGGACCGATAAGTTATACATTACGCATTCAGAATGGAGCGGAGAAGTAGGTCAACATTCGGCTTCTTCAGGAATAACTGGACGCAACGGAAGCGCAGGATTTAAACGATTGCCTTTTTATTGTTGCTCTCTTTCATTACAACCTTTCGAACACCCTGTTTGTACAACTGATGGCACCGTTTTTGATCTCATGAACATTATTCCTTACATCAAAAAGTATGGTACTAGTCCAGTGACAGGGGAAAAACTGGAGACAAAAAACCTAATCAAACTTCACTATCATAAGAACGACAAAGACGAATATTATTGTCCTGTCACTTTTAAGGTTTTTACAGATCATACAGCCATCGCAGCCATCAAGACCTCTGGCAACGTATTTGCTTACGATACTCTTGAAAAGCTAAATATCAAAGCAAAGCATTGGAGAGATTTGTTGACTGACGAAGAATTCACGAAAAAAGATATCATTATGCTTCAGGTAATTGAAGCAAGGGCAAATAGTTCGTTCATGTGTCTCATCACTGTATATAGGACCCACATAATCTGGAAAAAAAAGACATGTCAAAGTTTGATTATCTGACTAACAATAAGCGTGTAGTGAACGCAGGTATGTGTTTAACCGAAAACAGTTCTCAAAATTTACTCCTTTAACAAATAGCTTTGGAACAAGAAAAAAGAAAACCAATAAACAATATAAATGTAGCTGGAATGGGAAACACCAAAAAGGTGTTTGATGCTTTACAGAAAAAGGATAATGGCGACGAGACATTAGAAAAGAAGAAAGAGATACCTACATCATTTCACAAAAAAAGAGAAGCACTTCCTTATAACGCCGCGCATTACACCACTGGCGAAGCCGCAGAGGCATTCACTTCAACTGCAGTGAATTCGTATACTGCGAGTACAAGAGCGCTTATAGATGAAGAAGAATTCATGTACAAAAAAATTAAAAAGAAGTCTTATGCACGTATCATCACAAACTACGGCCATATCAATATAGAGCTGTTCAGTGATAGAGTATGATGAACTATTTGATTTATATATAAACTAACCTTGGTTATATAGGTACCACGAACATGTCATAATTTTGTTGAACTTGCAAAAACAGGTTACTACAATGACAGTAAATTCCATCGAAACATTAGGAAATTTATGGTAAGTAATCAAAGGCAGAAAAAAAAAAAAAAAAAAAAAAAAAAAAAAGAGAAAGAGTATACGATAAAAATATCTTTAGATCCAAGGAGGCGACCCTACGGGCACTGGCAAGGGTGGCGAAAGTATTTGGAAAACTTATTTTCCTGACGAAATCAAAACTACTCTAAAGCATGATGTTCGTGGTGTATTGAGTATGGCAAACAGGGGTAAAGATACGAATGGATCTCAATTGTAAGTAATTGGAATGCATAAGAGCGAGGCCCACTAAAATCAATTATTTAGCTTTTTCACATACGCACCAGCGCCTCATCTAGATGGTTTACATACAGTGTTTGGCAAGATAGTAGGAGGGTTGGACGTTCTTAGTAAATTGGAAGCTGTGCCTGTGGATGAACGAGATAGGCCTGAAAGAGAAATAGTCATAAAGCAAATCCAAGTATTTATAGACCCTTTTGAGGAGTATCAAAAGAGGTTGAAGAGTAAGTTGTCCCACGAAGCCAATGCAGATGCAGAAAATGAAGAGATGAGAAAAAGACGTGAAAAGGAAGAAAAGATGGGTTGGTTTGGCCCCAGTGTACCTAAAAAGGCTGCTAATGAGAGCAGCGTTGGAAAGTATTTACAGACAGCCACAAAAAGAAGTAACATCGAAGCAAACAAAGAGGAAGCATCACAAAAGAAACCCAAGGTAGCCACAAGTAGTTCAAAATATGGAAATTTTGATAATTTTTAATAAACCATTAAAAGTGAAAAGGGTATTTGGACAATCTATCATCATAAGATGCAGATAGTGACATCTTGCTAATGGATTCAGTATCTTTGGCTTGTGTTTGTATGTGCTTTCTGTTATTATTGTTTCCACTACTGTTTTCTGAGCAGTCGGATACATTATCTGTGGTTTCGTTCTTGTTTCTAGTGGGTAAAGAAGCTGATGACTGTAAAGGTTTTTGTAATTCATTATAGTTTTGATGTAAATGATGTTTCTGTTGTCTTCGTTTCTTTTGTTTAGACGATGAGGCAACGGAAGATGAAGAAGGCGAAATGACCAAATTTTCCTGTTCTCTTTGGTGTTGTGAATATGAAAACTGTCTTGCTAACTTGATTATAGGCTGCTGCATATCATTTAAAGTTTTCTCTAAATTTTGCAGTTTTGTTTTTTCATATCTTATGCTAAGGCTGGCATAGTTTTTAATAGACTTCTTTAGATCTTTGATTTTTTGGGCTTCAAACAGTTTTATCTCTTGTTTGACTTTCTCATGAATAAAATCGAATTCATTTTTAATTCCCTCCAAAGATTGAATAACCTTTTAACAAAAAAGTTTATCGTTAGGTTTTTTTTAGTCAAATAAATATATACCTCATCCTCTTCAGCGACCGCCTGTCTTAACTCTGGATGATCTGGTGATAGTTTTGACTCCAGCTTGTTTGTTCGATCTCTCTTCTTATTTCTGGCTTTTAGTTGTTCGGCATATTCCATTAATTTTACAATTCGCGTATTAAACACCATCTGTTTTACAGCTTAAATTTTGAATAAGAGGTGTAACTTACTTTTAAAGGGTCAAAAGAATTTTTATATTCAATCATAACATCACCAAACTTCATGTTTTCTTCCTTTCCTTGTCTTGTAAATACAAACCCCAATTCGTCCATTAATAATCCAAATATTTGCATTCGTTTGTCTAGATTTCTTTGCAGGTCTCTAGCTTCTGGTTTTAAACCAGGCCCTAATCTGTATTTACTTTGTGTTGTTTCAATGATCAAATCGCCCATATGGGTAAGCACATCACCCAATCCTTCTCTCACTTGGATCAACTGGTTCAAATATTCTGCTACTGATCCAAAATAGGTCTCCTGTAATAAAATATATATTTGATGTTTATGAAAAGTATCTTGTTCGTCCTATTCTATGCATGTTACAAAAAATCTCTTGCTTTTCGTTGTTTTGATAAATACCCCTTCGATTAATTCTGAAGCCTTGTAGGACTTGAAGTTTTTTTCTGTATTTGGTCTTCTATTAAACTTCAAAAAGGACAATACGCCTGTATTGAGAGGGCCAACCTCAGTTGGAGTCTTGTAAAAAAAAAATCAAGGATTAACAACGCTATTTAGTGGAAATTTGCATACCATGTCACTCGACAGGAAATGTTCGAAATCCTTTTGGTTCACAATCTCTGTTCGAACTGTAACCTTTTTAAAAAATCGCCCTACTTGTAATCTTTTTCGTTCCACATAATCTTGGTCATCAAGTTGTGATATCAGTGGCTTTCCAGGTAAAGGTGGGAGTACGATGGTTGGCAGTGCTTTTACTAGTCTGTTATGGATCCAACTGATCTGTGGAAAGGTACGAAATACAATTGCTTCGTCCTGCAATTCTTGTTTTTAACAAGTGTTATTTTAGAAGCATTTTCTTTACATCATTATTTGTATAAACAAGTTTAAATTGTATTGTGTCAGGCGTAGCTGCTGCTTCAGGCACAGTTAAATTCATTTTGTTTTTGTTTTTTAAACTGAAATGGAGACAAAGCTCTGGTGTGAAAAATATGAAATATCGGCAGTTTAATTCTCATAATCACTTACCTTCCTCATGTTAGAGACACGACACTCACTGCGGACACAAAAGCCACGATGGTTGATTAGAGCTGTTTGCTATCCCGACCATATGGCTTTAACGATCGAAAATAATATTAGTAGACCTCCGATTAGAGTAGCGTTTTGTTATTGGATTGTCTATAAGAAAACATGGCTTTTCTTTTGCGTTCTACCAATCCATCATGAGAAAACGACCCAGATCTGATATTTGATGAACTTAATAAATTGAGAAAGATCTTGTTGTCCTCCCAAATAAATCCCATAGTCTAAAATGAACATACTTAAGTAATTAAATGAGTTTACTATCTTAATGATGCACTACAATTATAGACATGTAAAACGTTTACAAGGCACACTACATCGGTTTACTAGTTACAGTTTTATTTTGCGTGCAGTAAAAATTCCCTGTTATTGAAGCAGGCAAAAATAATCTTTAATTTACAAATATACTGAAATACAAAAATTGTTAAGAAACACTGTGCAAAGAAAGTCTCTTCCATATTTTCCAAGATTTCTTGCTTTTCTTCTCTTCCACCACTTTGACAGAAGAAAGTTTTTTTAGGATCTACGTTTTTGTTAGGAAACTCCTTTCTTTATTTAACAATACTAACCTTTTCAGATTTCTTTCTGAACACGCGGTAAAACATACTCTTCTTTTTACCGGAGGGTTTCAATGTTTCACCAGAAGGAAATGGTGATTCATGGTTGTAAATAGATTGACTTTTGATGTTTATTTCGACTTCATGCTCCAAAACAGATACTGTCGAAGCGGATGATACACTCGGCACAAAGGATTTCTCCTCAAGAATGACTGGATCATTGTTCGATGTATCACAAATAGGTCTTGTTGTATCTTCGCTGAGTGACAAAAATGTGCACTGGTTTTTCTCTTCGGAGCCGTCGCTGCCGACTGCCGATTCAGCCATGTTTTCTTTTTGGGTCTGTGATTCGTCAGGACCATCTGCTGTCAAAACAAGCGGTTGGGCAATCTCACATGGTGTGTCATTTCTGTGTATGGTTTGATCTTTAGTTGGCCGAATCGAACGGTTGTCTTCTCTTTTGTCTATGTTGCTTAATCCCTGTGTTTCAGTGTCCGTGGTACACGCTAAAAGGACTGTACTCTTGTCGGGAGTGTCAATCTGATCTTCAAAATAGGGTTGCTCTTCGCAAACAATAGAAGGCGATGGACTTTCGTCTAAAAGAACAACACTAGAAAAATTATTTAATATCTTGTATATCTTTTGAATTATAGTATTTAACATACTCTAAGTTTTTGGTGGTGTTTTTAAAGTTGCTTTGTTCAGATACACCAGGAGTATATTTGGTTAGTTTATGGCCTTTGATGGTATCTTCAGAATCACTACCATCTTCCTGTTCAGGAGAAAGGTGTATGTATTCTATAGTAAAGGTATCGGTTGACTCTGAAGCAGGGAATAGCGAATCCCCTCCGTATTTCTTGTATCCGATCGACTTTTGAGGTTTTTTGCCCCCTTTTATGAACTTCTTCCCTTCCTTCTTGAGCTGTTTAGCTTCGGCTTTAATAATAGCTCTTCTTTCGCTTCGATTGAGTTGCATAATTATAATGGTATTTTTTAAAAGAGGCTTTTTGTTAAAAAACAATTGCGTGAACAAAAAAGGAAGAAAAGAAACAAAACCCGCTAATATTGTTATTTATATGTTTTTGCATATTAAATAGTAACACAGATTTTCTGGTGACACACAAGATCGGGAACGCCTTAAAAGCACACGCCCCTCACTGCTTTTTTAAAGCTCACATCTAGAATTAAATCAAGTTGGAGTAATTGAGAATACTCTGTATATCTTCACACGAGGAGGTCCATAATTAAAGTGTATAACACTCGCCTCTCTTTTATACCCCAACTACTTAAACTTACTGTGTACCTTGTGTTTAGAAATAGTTGTCACACAGACAATTACGTCAAAATATGTTTACAACCGTCAAGGTCGATATTTTGAAAGACCTTAACAGACATCCGTATCACCTTTTTTCTTTTTAAAAAAAAACGAATCTATATACAATACTGTAAACATTTCTCTCTAAAATAGTTTCCTGTTATGAGGCAAAACGCGCGCAACTCCCTTTCTATGCTTTAAATAGTATTGCCCTATATTGATTTACAGGACTGGGCTCCAACCACGTTCCGGCCCTTGGAGATGCGCACACTGCTATGATAATTTAGGGGGTTTTTTTTTTTAAAGAGTTCCAAAATAAATGTCAGCTAGTATTGATTACACAAGGAACAGATTTAACCTATTTTCCAGTGGGCGATCTTTTTTTTTTTCTCCCTTGAACAAATAACCTCTATAAATTGGCGTTTTGACCTATTTATTGTTATTGGTGTGCACTGTCTTTTTTTTTTCTGTCCTTACTTTGATTTGCCTTGTTTAATCTGATTTGTAGGGTGTCTTATTGTAATTTGTTACAACACATGCAGTAATACAAAAAGCTGGATAAGCATTATTTCTTCTCATTGTTGCCATACATATTACTTCTCCTATAAACAGGCGTTTAGTAAATAGATATCATTTAGTTGGTATGCCTGTTTGTTTCTATAGTATTTGGCGTAATACAAGACATTCGGGTACAACTATAACCATGAAACCCTCAATCCTCTCTTCATATTTTCTTAAAAACCATAAAATTCCGCTCGCTATATTTTTACTGCCGTTGTAGGAGTTCATTTTTAACAGGGATAAAGAAAATCACGAGTTATGATCAACAAGTATTCCTAATTGGTCAAAAAAACCACAAACTCATTTGGTGTTTCTTTGTTTTAATCAGGGGAAGAAACATGAGTTTTTACCATTATTTTATTTCAGCTCGTGGAACCATTTTTTCTATATACTTTACTTTAACGCTATTTCCTGAAATTAATAGGACACTTTACAAAAAAAAAAAAAAAAAAAAAAA
>JNDS01003072.1:0-21788 GCA_000697035.1 Rhizopus stolonifer B9770
TTTTTTTTTTTTTTTTTTTTTTTTGCTAACTATGTAAGGCTAGTATAGTTGAGTGGCATTTATTTAAAATTTTATACAAATCATTTTACAAACTAGAACAAGAATAAGCATTTTAATCTTCATGTAGAAAAAGTAAAGGCAATATACATAGTAAATGCAGCCTAAAGAAACTAGAATAATAAGATAAATACTTGATTTTTACAAGAGTAATGAAATCACAGTAATTTTGCCGGGTTATGTATGTGTTTTGATATTTATAAAGTTGATTCCATATGATTTGAAGTAGTGACGAGTCTTGGACGTGATTTTTTTATAGAAAATCAATGGTGATGATTGTCCATTTGTGCACGGTCATTGTAATAAAAAGCTTGCTGGTTAGCCAAGAATGAGTCCTGATGGTGATGATTATCAGAGTGTCTATTCTCTGAAAAGTAAGTGTCCTGAATAGAACCTGTAGGCTGCATCATCTGATGTCTATTTTCGGACTCAAGCAGAGGTTGTAAAATTCGTCTACGTGCATTTATGAACCAGTTGCTAATCTGACTTACCATCAGGCCTGTTTCATCTGCAAGTTGTTGTTTTTCTCTTTCAGTTGGATAAGGATGTCTTTTGTGTAAGAGCAACCACTGTTTGAGGAACTCGGTCACTTCCTTTGGGAGATTTCCTCTTCTTTTCCTGGTTGAATGTGGTTTATAGGTTTGATTAAATGGAGGTTCGTTTATAAAATGCGGTGAAGAATCAAAGGCACTGTAGGCTTCTTTACTATCTTCAATGATGTGATTTGTTTCTACATGAGAGAACTGCCTATCCAGACCCACTTTTTTATTCGCTGGAAGAAACCCGAGTAAAGGTGGAGGTGTTTTTGTTCGTGTCTTTGGTTCGAGAGCACTGATGAGTGTAAAATTTTCTGTCATTGGGTAACTGGAGAAAGGATGAGAAGGTGCGTGATCATGATGAGTGACGTCGGATATTGTATTTTCTAAAAGAGTAACAATACAAAGGAAATGTTTGTAAACAATGTAACTTTAATTTTCTTTTGTTCCTTTTTTGCACTATTTTATTCTTTTTTGCTTACCTTTGGAATCCATCTCTGGTGATGAAAAAGTACCCTCATTTTCCCAAAGACGGGTGTTGTGTTCAAGTAATTTTTCTACTTTTAAGCGATGATCCTCTATTTGATATTTTTGTGTTTGGCGTGTTTGGGTTTCATCACTATTGTTGAATAATACTAATGGTGTAAATATCTTTTCCTAGACATTTTATTTAGTTTCTTTATATATACAAGGCTATTATTCGTATAGCTAACTAGTATCTTTTTCGTAGCTAATATGTATACGTATCATGTGCTATTCTTTTATAAGCCTTACTCTATTTTTAGTATTCATTCCTAGTATCAATACTTGAGCCAAGTAAACATTGACAGTGACAAAGCAAAGTAAAACTAAAAGAAGCAAAGAAAAATAAAAAAAAAAAAAAAAAATGAAAAGAGAAAGAAAAAAGAAGGAAAAAATTTGTAATTCATTTTCTAATAATGTGCCATTATGTAAGAAGTAAGGTTGAGAGTACAAGAAAAAAAAAAAAAGAATATCTCAGTACTTTGTCTTCTTTTCTCGGTACAAAACAAGCTAAAACAGACGAGGTTATTATTTCCGCTCTTGATATTACTGCTTTGTGTTCTGTGGATGAAACTAGAAACGGTTTTTGAATTGATTAAATTTATTCAATAATAAGTTATAGCAAAGCGTTCTAGCCTTTGGTTGGGTACAGATCAAAGAGTTATGTAAGTGTATGTATAACCATTATATCGCGAATTCCAAGTACCATGTGCCTAAAATATTTACTTCTTTACCTAATAGATATTATGCATTTCTATGGATACAGGCATGTGCTTGTCATAGCAAATCTATATTTAAATTTATTTGTTTTAATAAATTACGTCGCAGACATCACTTGCAGCAACGATAGTCTTTCTTGTACAATCTAGGATGTTATCTTGATAAGATGACATATACATGTCACTTGTTTCTCTCTCTCTCTCTCCCTCCCTCCCCATTTTGTTTTCTGTACCGTTCGTGCCACCTAAAGATCAGGTCATATTGTTTTTAATAAAGGAGAGCAGTAAGCCGGTTCAAAGTGCAAGTTATGCCCCTTTTATTCGCTGAATTGGCAGCTCATGTATTGACGATGAAACATGTGTTTCATGGCAATCGATCAAATCTTATAATTTCTGCTAAGCTTTGTCCTCTCATCTGTCCAAGAACTCCTTCCTCTTAACTTGCAGTATTTCCGATATAAATGTGCACAGACCACATCTTGAAAATTCTGTAACTTTTTTTTTTTTTCTTATCAAAATAAAAGCTACGCTAAAGTGGGTCTATCAAAAAATAGGAGTAGTAAAAGGATAAACTTGATTTTTAGATTTATCACGTTTTCTTTCATTGTTTAAGGCAAGTTCTGAAACTGACCCTGAATTTCTTTCTCGTTTCGTACTTACCAGGTAGGAATAGAACAAAAAAAAAAAAAAAAAAAAAAAAGTTCAGTCTGTGCAGAAATGTGTCATTAAACCGCGCAACTTGTAACAGGAGGGAAAGATTATTCTTGATCATATTTAATCTACTTTGTTATTTCAATTAGGTATACCTCTTCTAATGACTTTTGATGTCAATAATGGTCGACTTGGTTCAAAAGAGTTGAGTTTCTCTTGTGAAATGTGTAAATTTCAGAACAATCTGAATAATCTTATTACACAAATGACACCAGACGATGAAATCTTGGTGTAAATACAAGCTAAGGCCATGGTATTGGCTAAATCAATTGTATTTGTCATTACTTTTCGATCGATTTACAAGAATCCCTTTTAAAGACACGTAGCATTTACTCCCTCTTGTATCTTTTGTAAAAGAGAGAAGCTTGGTTACCTTTTTTATTTAATCACATAACGATTTTAATCTCAGTTAAGCAGTCTAGACCCTCTACATATTATTTTTACAGTTCTCCCGTTGGTTTGCTTTAGCCTTTATTTTGTCTTTTGAAGGGTACACAAGCACCTAAATCGAGTGATTTTGACTGGAAAAAAAGATTACATGTGGCAGGGTGATTGATCTGGAATGATATTCTACTTTAGGTTAAATAGGAGCTACACTACAAGAGACAATTCGACTAAGAAAGGAAATCCACAAATAAATGTTTTAAATTCAGCAAGAGAAAAAAAAAATTAGTTACAAGAATATGATGGTTAAAAATTGACTTGCATTTAATTTGAATGAGCAAGAGATGAGAGCTGTCTTTTATGTCTTGTGCCAGTTCCAGTTCCAGGAGCATCTCGATTGAATCTATCTGGGACATCACTTTCAGTTCGGAGAGACTTGATAATATGTAACACATTAAGACAAGCAGCCAAATCTCTATTCCACAGACAAGGGCCAAAGGTTCTTGCTGTTCTTGTAATAGACAAAAAATTGGGGAGTTACACAGAAAATTCAAAATTGTCAAAACCCTATAAGGAAACTTTTTGTCCTTGGTCACTTGTTATAACGAAGGTTAAATATCATGACAAAATCGACTATTTCATCTCTGGTCTTGTATATTTAACATGTTCTTTTCCCAGGAGCTTATTATACTGCAAATAGAAAATCCTGTTCTTATGCAAGATATCTCATGAACTCTTAAAGTTGAAGCTAAACTTGTTTTTGTGATCGTGCCTTTTTTTTTTTTTTTTTTTTTTTTTTTTTTTTACTAACTACCAAAGATACAACCATACCATTTATTTAATAGAGATATAGAGGCATATACAAACATCTGATATACGATGCAACAAAGAAATAAGAGAGGGATATTCGGTGTGAATGGTAAATAGGCAATAGCAACTGTGCGAAAAAAAAATTACACGTCAGGTAGTTGTTTCATATCTGATCTTTCGTTGCTTTCTAATTGAAGCTTCATGGCATCCATTCTTATCATCAGCTCCTCCATTTCTATGTCTGTTACGGACAAGGCCCTGTTTTCGGTATGTTTTTTATAACTCATTAGTGTTATCTCAGCATTTTTTGTCTTGTTTTCTAATATTAAGACAGTCGTTTTGTAAACCATCAAATCTTGCCTTGCGATTGAGAGTCTCATCTGAATCGCAGATCGCATTTCTTCATACTGCTTTAGTTCTGGTGATGTTACGTCAGTATTGTTGTCAATATTAACAGCATCTTTCAGTTCTTGAGTCGCTGTCAGCATCTCTATCATTTGATCCGTAAATTTTTTGATATCAATCCTAATTTTTTCACTTTGTTCACTGAGTTGATTGTCCAAAGTGGAGATGTTTTCCAGCAGAACTCTATATTCTGAATGCTTTCTAAGCATATCAATAGATGTAGGTTCAGTATCTGCTTGTTCGGGTACTGGTTTTGTCTCATTTGCTTTCAATCCTCTCACTTCTTTCAAAATTCTTGAAATATTTTTTGACTCTTGTCTGTATGAAGCTGCCTGAGTTTCGTAGTTTTCCCAGAGTTCCTCCAATGTCATTTTATGTTCAAAGATATCTTCTTGGCTAATAAACTGCAGTTGCGCCTCCATTTTCAAATTTTCGAATTGCCTTTGAAGCGTGCTAAAGTTTTGTACAAATAAAGTGTTCTCATCAGATTGATCCCTAAGAGCTTTGCCGGAGGCTTCAAGCTTGTCCGTTTTGTGGTCTTCTTGCATCTGCCTAAACAGCTTTTCTCTCTGAGTTTTTATCTTCAACTCATGTTCTAAATATTTAATTTTGTCTCGCAATAGTAAAATTTCGTTGTTGTCAGAAGGTGTATACTGATTATTCATGCTGTCTTCTTGGACTGATTGAAGAGCATCCGCGTGTTCTAAAGCTTCTTGATATCTTAGTAGAACTTCGTCTAACTCCTTCATCGTATCTTGATGGTCGTGACGTAAATTGGCCAACTCTGACTCCAATTCATGGACGCGCTTACTTTCTCCTTCATGCGATCTTCTTGTTTCTGTAGCTTTTTCAGAGAGCAATTGTTCCAACTTCATTTGAAGCTCATGTCTTTGTTGCTCACAATTATCGTATTTACCGCGCAAGACATTTATTTCATTAATCTTGCCGTCCTCACTTTTATCACCAGGTTGTTGATCCAAAGAAACGGATTCGTTTGTTAAGTTTGATATGAGAGTGCTTTCTTTGGCATCCTTGACCAAGTCTTCTATCTTTGTCTTCAACTCCAATCGTTCTTCTTCACTTGCATTCAGTCGTGCTTCCAAATCACGGATATAACTTTCAGTACTTTCGTCCACTTCCTTAAGTTTTAATATCTTTCCTCTCAATTCTAACATCATTTCTCTGTCTTGTACAGATTCTTGCACAGTCGCCATCAACTTTTTTTCTAGTTCTGCAATATATGTTTGGTCCTTTTGCTGTCTTTCTGATAATTTGCTCATGCGTTTCTTGAGCTCTGCTATTGTTTTATCCTGATTTTCAATAATAAGCTCGTTTTGTTTGATCTTGTCCAATTCTTCTTCATAAACGTGCTCTGCATGGTTGAGTGCAGCACGTAACATAACAATCTGCGACTCATAGCCTGACAGTGTCTTTTCATACTCTTCAATGACAGGCTCTACCATTTTCTGAAAATCCCCACTATTATTTGGATCTTGATGCAAGCGCTCCAACTCTTCTTCAACCACTCTGTTTCTCTCTTCGGTAAATTCTTTGGACTTCTTGAGCTCCTCTACAATTTGTTGCAAGTCAGCAATCATAATATTTTGATCATGGTATAATTCATCAAAATCAGGGTTTGCAAGAGGGCTACTAGTGGAAGAAAAATCATCGCTAAAATCGGATAACAATCGATTGTCTGTTGTGGGTATTTGCATTTTAGTGGGTATGGTCGTGTTATTGTTTGGTGTATTATTAGATTTGCGAATTTCTGTTTTCAGTTTAGCAATAGTGCTTCGTAAAAAGTCGAGATTATCATTTGTCATCCATTCTTCCATCTCGTTCTTTTCCATCTTGTTTTTAATGTTTCGGGCTCTGTTGGCGTATTGGAGTGTGTTCATTGTTTCCGCTAAATTGGATTCAGCAGGGCTCACACAAGCAATCATGAGTGTCATTGCATTTCCACCAAGCGAATCCTGCAAGAGTCGAGTCAGCTTTGAATCTCGGTATGGAACATGGTTGCCTTTTTTTGAAGGGTCTCCTAAAGCTGAAATAACATTACCAAGGGCTAAGAGTCCCGCATTGATATTGATTCCTTCTTTTCTTCTGTCTCCTTCAGCAGCCGTTCGTTTAAGCTATTAAATGTAATCAATATGCGTGTTAAGCACCTTTCTTTGATATCTCCATTACTCTTTCACTACCAGCTAAATCAACAAAGTGAAACTTGGAAGCTGTAATCACCCATTCTCCTTCTTCTCCGTTATTGCTATTGTTTGACGACCGACCCCCTATGGCAGCTAATCTCTGTTGTTTAGGCGACTGAACTTTGGAAGGGGCAGGGCTGGCTGTTCTGTTTGAGCTCGGAACGAACTTTTCTTGTTTTAGTGTCACTGAGAAAATAGCATGTGATCGACTTGATTTCTCGTTCATATCAGTTGATCCGGTCGCTCTGTTTTCTGTTCCCTGTTGCAAGTAACTAAGAGATTATGAGTATAAAAATAGTAAAGATACACGCATATATAATAACATACTACAACACATCCTCTGTACTTTTTACAGACACTTCACTTACACCTGTCCAGTAAATATGGCCTTTTGTGTCTTCTCGAATAGTGACCGGGGGTTTTTCATGAGGTGGGGCTGAATTTAATAAATCAATCAATTCTTCGTTGTAAATTTCAACAAATGATACTTTGACAGAGTATCTGTAATATTTGTTAGACATTTGTGACACCGGCCGAATACTTCTAAATTGATTTTGTGCGGGTGGTTGTTCAACGCCTTTTTGTTGAAGCAGCTCAAATAATAAAGACATGGCTCTAGGAATAATACCTGTGCCTTCGGGATTGGTTTGCTGGTCGTGTTGAGCTGTACCCATAGTATAAGTCTTCCCAGAAGATGTTTGGCCCTACATGTTATCTTGTCAGCATTTTAGCTAAATTTGAAATAGTGCATTTTTACATAGGCCAACATGGTCACATTATAACCTAAAAAAAAAAGGATATCAGTTAAACCTGTTTTCTACTTTATAAATACACATACCTTCAACAAATTTGTAAACAGGTCTCTGACCAAGTGCAATGAATATATCTCCTTGTTGTGTCTCGGAGCTGAAAACATGATCATATGTAAACAACTTGTTTTGAGAAACAATCTGAACATGTTTTTCATGAGCACGAAGAACATCCCCACTGTTGGAATTTGCAAATCGTGGTTGTGCTCTATCTTTTTCTGTCAAGGGACGTATTCGAACAGCTAATGTTAAACCTGTAAGTAATACTAGTCACTCAATACCATATACTGTTTAACTTGCCTACTTGAACAGCAGCTGTTTGTGCTGTTTCCTTAATCATCGTATGAAAAATAAAAATCAAAAAATCATTTTTTTTACAAGATGCTCTAGTTTTGTGCGACTGAATTAACAACGGAGATCCAATTCTCTCGGTGCCAATTGGCGGTTCTTAGACATCTATGTTTTTTTTTTTTGACACAGTGGTTTTTTTTTTTTTTGTAAGGGGAATAGGCCCGGATTTATTGAGTATAAATAAAGTCACACGATACTTGTTTTTGGATTTTTTAAGTTTTTGTTAATGAAATGATGTTGAGGATTAACAGCTGTGCGTTTTAGCTGAAGTTGACATGTGGAAGTGGGAGTGGAGATTCACCGCGGTCAAGGAGAGATTCTTGTGTATACTTGTTGACAAAACGATTGACCTGAGTAATAGTGGAGGTGGCATCGAACGGCACCACATCAAAAACCAGCCGCCAGTGAGCTCGCCAGAGCGCTAAGAGGGAGGAACTGAAGACAATTTCTGGTTTAAAGTCAAATTTCAACTTGAGACGAGAAAAAGAGAGATACAATAAAGCTTGAGTCAGACGATAAAGGTCGAAGGAGTTTTCAAAGTATAGATTCCAAATGGAAGACCAAAAGGCAGTTTTTCGAGGACAGAGAATTATAAGATGTTCGGAAGTTTCGAGTTGACCACAGAGGAGACAAGCGGCATCTGGAACAGAACATTAGTGGAAACGGTGTAGAAAAGCACGACAAGGAATTTTTGCTTGTAGGAGATGATATCATATATTGCGTGCAGAGTAGATGATAGGGAAAGATCAGAAAGATTTCCACGAGATAGTAATAGAGATCGTTTTGAGTAAAGGAGCTGTAGAGAGACGACGACAGAAACGAGAATAAAGCGGGCGGCGAGACACAAGTGGAAGATTAGCGACTTGGATACCAAACGGGGAAAGGCCAAAGAGGGCATCAACAAAAGGAGTAACACCAATTAAATTGTGTCTGACGGGAGTAAAACCAGAGGGGACGAGAAAGACCTGAGCAGCGGGGAAGAAAGCCCGTAAGACAAAAGGAGCCCAAGTGAGATGGGAGTGGGAGATCATATTGATAAATTTCATGCAGAGATTGGGGAAGCATGTCATTTCGAATCGATGGCGAGCACGAGGGAGGCTTGTGCCGTCGTCTAGAATAAAAGTGTTAACATCCCGTAGTTTATGAAAAGATTTGGGCACCACAGTAGAGGAGGGATTGGATGTAAGACCCATAACCGGTAAAGATAGCATCGTAGCCGAATTTACCACTACATGAGACCATTCACGCGGTAGGAAATCGACAGCTGAAAACAAAAGAGATAGAGAGAAAAGTTTTGTTTGAGAGTGAGCCTCTAAGATTGGAAGAGGAACGGAAGTCGATAGTCCCACTCATTAGTACTGGTCGAATCGGAGCAGAGATGAGACAAAACAAAGTGAGCTATACGTGGAAGCACAAAAGAACGACGCAGGGCTCACTTGGAATCGGAAGGGAAATGCGTTGGATGGAGCAGGGGAGCCAGCCATCGCATTTGTAAGGCACGTTGTTGTTTAGAAGGGTCTAAAACTCCTAGTCCGCTAGCCTTACGCGGTAGACACATAGTGTCGAAGCTAAGGCGAGAGAAGATACTAGAGGTAAGAAACTTGGCGATATAGGATCGGATTTGATCAAGGAAAGACAACGGGGTCGGAGTAACTCGAAGCACATGCTAGAGCGTGGATAGAATCAATGTGTTGACCATCGTGGCCCTACTACGAACAGATAATGAGCATTGAGAATGAATTTTACAAGCAGTGGAAACTTTGGAGAAGAGCTTGTTCAAGAAAGTCTCTTTGAGTGATGGAGTTGTAAATAGAAAAGCCAAAGTATACGAGGGAATTCGAGAAGTATGATCATGCCAAGTACGAATATTTCTGGAGAGCAAATGAGGGCGCCAGATGTCAGTATAAATTGTACTAGAACCTGATAATGAGATAACCTGAGTTTTGGAGCAAGCGAGCAAAGCGATGGATACCCGAGAATAGTTATCAAACCGGGTCAAAAAATATTGCAAGTCATCGGGATCTTGAAGAAGGCGCACAACATCATCCGCATATGCCAACAATTTGACTGAGGACGAGACAGGAGGTAACATGGAAGGTGCAGGGGAGACCACTGGAAGCGACACTCTTTTAAACTGAAGGTCAAGAAATACACTGCGGAGGAAAGGCTCAAAAGCAAGATTAAACAACACCGGTGACAAAGGATCACTCTGTCGAAGACCACATTTTTGTGCAATTGGAGCCGAAAAGAAACGATTGATATTGATTTGGAAACGCGTTCCAAAGAACAAACTACATACCAAATGGACAAATGTGGAAGGTATACTCACACGTTCGAGCACTTGTTGAAGATAATCTGGATGAACCCGATCGTAAGCCTTTTCTTGGTCCAAGAGGAGACCGACTGCCTCTGAACAAGTTTGAGAGCAATGATCCATGGTGAGTTTCATCAGTAAACGATTATCGGCGATAAAACGCCCTCGCATGAACCCAGTTTGGTAAGGTGTAATCAGAGAACATAGCGGATAGTAGTCTTGTATTTAGAAGACGTTTGAACACCTTGGCATCAGTATTGATCATGGATACAACACTTCCTAGCATACCCAATTATGGTGCGTCCTTGTTTTTTTAAAAAGTTTATGTAGTTTTGATAGCGTGGAATAGAAGTAGCGATGGTTTCTACAATACCATCTAACAATAGAGAATAAACAATGGTAATTCTTCAAAATGTCAATAGTGTGTGACCTCTGAATTCACTTTTCATTACGTAAAGTTTCCTATACCGCTTATTCGACCCTCTACTCCTTTTCCTAGTAAATGGCACACCCATAAAATTAACCTTTCTTTCGAACACCAAGTTGCAAACGCTATTTCAGACTTCTTGTTCATGCATTCAGTTTTCGAAATAACTAACTCATATATTTCTTTGTTTTCAACTTCTTGAAGGCAATAGACAGCTTCATTTTGAGGATCGGTAGGTTTATAAACCTCATTCAGAAACGTGATTACTTGTCGTTCTGAAACTGAATTAAATTTTAGCGTCAAAATATGACGATTAACATATAATCGTTCAGTGTTTACCAAGTTCAGATTTCGTTTTCGCTGCTTCCTTAAAATCCAGAGCTGAGTATCCAGTTAAGTAGCGTTTAAAAGTTGTGAGATCACTCCGAATCACACTCAAATGCACCAGGACCGGCCGCTTAGGATCATTTTCATTATTATTTTTCCGGTTTATAGGTTTAAGAGTAGTTTTGATTGATAAAAATAAAAATATTTGTGCTTAAAGCAGAGATAGTTCCTGTTTAAAGTTGAATAAAATACGTTCTTGTAGAGTGACCATCAGATCTTGTTAAGCGGATCAGATTTGAGTTGAGTAAAGAGTAAAAAGTAAAGTAAAGATAAAAGAATAAAAAGGGGATTACGATGAGGACATATTGACTTCAAAAGTTTATAAAAAAAAACACTTGTGATTTATTAAAAGAAAAGTCAAAAGAAGGGTTATTTGTACTATTTCTGTTTTTGTGTTTTGGTTCTTTTTTCTATTTTTTTGATTTTTGTTGTATTTTTTTTAAGATTTTCGTTGTAGATTTTTAAGACTTTTGTTGTAGATTTTTAGGATCATTGGTTTTGTA
Organism: Rhizopus stolonifer B9770; assembly: GCA_000697035.1. Lineage (NCBI taxonomy): Eukaryota > Fungi > Mucoromycota > Mucoromycetes > Mucorales > Rhizopodaceae > Rhizopus > Rhizopus stolonifer. The sequence goes on from JNDS01003072.1 coordinate 11,137, forward strand.
CTGAGGAAAAAGAGGGCGATTGTGTAATATCATAACACACATCGAAAGAGTCAAATTCTTCGATCTTTTTTCACAATCTTGCTGCATTTTCCTTGCTGTAGTCTTCACAAAAGAACCTACAGATGGCTTGATCACGAGTTATGTTCATCTGATGCTGGAATAAAGAAGCAGATTAAATCGTTTAATTCTAAAGCTAGTTAAAGCTGTTTACTGAGCCCGGTTCACTTTTTTTTAAGCCTGCAATTTGATGCTGCGTTCACTGTATAAAGAACCTTAAATTATTTTTATTATTTCATTTGGATATCGATATATAAAGAAAAGAGAAAATCAATGCCTAATATACATGATATTTAAACAATGTTAAAGTTTTATTTTGTTTTTTATAAAAATTTAAGCAGAGTGAAGAGTTTCCAAAAACTTCTTGTTAGCAGCAGTAGAAGCAGTCTTCTTCTTTTGTACCTTGACAACCTTACCGCTAGCAATCTTTTCAGCCTTAATGATCTCAGCACGACGGAGAACTTGAGCGTAAGGGTTAAGACGGTTCATAACACCTTGGTTCTTGAGAGGGTTTTTCTTTTGGGTGAAAGGACGCTTGTGGTGCTTGTTACCAGCAGGGCGAACAACAGATTGAATTTCATCAGAGTTGATCAAACGGGCAACATCAGGGTTGGTCATGATGTGAGCGGGCAAAATGTAGTCCTTCTTCAAGGTAGCAGGGGCTTCATAAGTACCGTAAAGTTCATCCAAGAGGGCGAATGCAGATTGTGTCCAGATGATGAAACGACCCAAGTGACCACCAGGGGCCAATTGAAGCAAGTTCAGGCGACGGACGTTGACCAACTCAACACCGGGTAAATTGCGGAACGCTTTGACAAGACCATTGTCTTCGTTGTAGATGACAAGAGGGCCACGGCGTTGGCGGTGGCGGCGGTTACGAAGCTTACCTTGACCAGCACGGAGCTTACGAGAGTTGGAAACCTTGAGAACGTCAGAGTAGGCATTAAGAGACTTCAACAAGGCAACAGCTTCTTTGGTCTTGTTCAACTTTTCAATAGAATCATCGACAACAAGGGGGACTTCTTCAATCTTTTCAACACGATGTCCACGAGCCATGACCAAAGAGGGAAGAGCAGAAGCAGCCAAGGCAGAAACAGTAGCGAAACGCTTTTGGTTCAAGTTGGTCTTGATTTGCCACTTTCTCCAGGTCTTTGTAGGGGCGAACATACGACCACCACGACACATGTTACCGAATGCAGCTTGACCAGCACGGTGAGTACCGGAACCGTTGACACGAGGAATACGAGCAACAGCACGACCAGTACCCCAAGATTCAGCAGAGGTTTGCTCACCAGCTTTGGAGGAGACAGAGTGAGGTTGACGCTTGTTCTTGGCCATGTTGGTGTGGACAAAGTTGACAATATCGGGACGAATGGGTGCCTTGAAGACAGCAGGGAGAGAGACAGTGGCATTGCTGGTCTTGCCGGAATCGGCGTAGACGTTGATGACAGGTCTGGCAGCGGACTAAAATAAAGATCGATCAAATTAGTATAATGAACAATTACAGATTGAGATCATCATTTTTTCACAAAAAAAAAATAGTGTATTCAATTCAATTTTTTTTTTTTTTTTTTAGTGAATTGGGCTGATTCATTTGTGAGGAAATGATGGATGAATATGAAACGTTACCATCTTTGTTTGTTTATTAAGAATTGAAAGAATTCAAAGGAAATAATAAGTAGAGAGCTTCAAAATATTTATACAAAACTCTTTCTATTTCGGACCGGACCAGAAGATCCGTGCACTTTTCTGGGCTTAAAAGTAAAGGAAACTGCTTTTTATTCTCTTAATCAGCCATGTCCATTCCACGTTCGACTGAAGAACTTGAAAGGTTATCAAACATTTCAGTTGATCATAATATCCCTGTGAAACTTTATTTTCGTTCTGCAGAGCTCATTCTCAAACAAGCTAGAGTTTATAAACTTGAGAATGATCTTGAACATGCTTATTTACTTTACATGAAGTACACAAAGTAACTATACAATTCAACATCATTTAGAACGAAAATAGCTAAAATTTGGTTAGTCTAGGGCTCAGTGAGCTTCCCAAGCATCCAGCTTATAAAAAAGTTGAGAATAAGAAAAACATCAAGACTTTGAATAAAGTAAACATGTGCAACAAAAGCGAAGCATCTACACTTTCTAACATGACTTGAAGAATTGTTTAGAAGCACTTGAAGCGTTGGAGAGTATGAAGCCTCAGTTAAACAAAATATATAAGAGCTACAAGGAACAAATTCAAAGAAAATCACCTATAAAAAGCCCACCTCCTGAAGATACTTTACCTGAAAAAGAGCAAACTGAAAAGGCATCAATAGAGCACATCGACCAGTATTCACCAAGTTCTCCTCCATTAGAAGCTTTGGGCGACCATTTGAAGGAATGGAACTTACAGGAAGCACTAGAGGGTGTTCAAGGCGTGGGGTATAGAAATACTACAGCAACAGATCATAGGTAGGTTAGCCAGTAAAACAACGGGAAAAAAATACTTGTATCTCACAAGACATTCAGCGAGACTTCATACAGTAATCACGAAAAAACTGATTATCCCAGCTTAAATAAACATAATCAAAGCGATCAGTAAGTAATCTTTTGCGGACAAATATAGATGATTGACATATATTACCAGATACAACTATCAGGCATCTTATCGCACACATCAGCTAATATCTCCACCCAAATTACCACCCAAAATACCACACCCACAACAGCCACATTACCCAACTATTCCACCTAAAATACCTTTTGCTGAAAATCGTCCTGAATTACCGCCAAAAATAAAAATTAGCTCAGGCCCTACAGTGGATGGTAACTTGAACTTTTTTAAAGAGAAAAAAAAAAAAAAAAAAAAAAAAAAAAAAAAAAAAAAAAAAAACTAATTAATTACACAGCTTCTTCAGAACGAGGCGAACCCTTGAGACAAATGATATTAGCAAAGAATCTACATTCAAAGTTTTTATCGATCGCGGAGCCAAATACTCGTAATAAAATTGAAACCTGTGGTATATTGGCAGGAAAACTTGTAAACAAAAAAAAAAAAAAAACTGAAAACTGAAAACTAACTGACACCTGTTACAGAAAAACAACACATTACACATTACCACCTTAATTATTCCAAAACAAACGGGTACATCTGACACATGTACTACAGAAAACGAAGAAGAATTGTTTGATATTCAAGATAAGCATGATTTACTAACCTTTGGCTGGATCCATGTAAGTTACCTGAACTGTAATAACATCTTACTTAATAAAAACAGACACACCCAACGCAATCCTGTTTTTTAAGCTCTGTTGACCTACATACACACTGTTCTTATCAACTTATGCTACCAGAAGCAATAGCTATTGTTTGTTCACCATCACAAAGGCCAGAGTATGTTCCATTGTATTTTTTTTTTAACAATTGTTAATTCACTGCTTCTTAGTTTTGGTATCTTTCGATTGACAGACCCACCAGGATTAGACGTGATCAGCAATTGTAAAAAACAGCCCGCCTTTCATCCTCATCCAGACCTTCCTATTTATACTGTAAGAATAATAAGAAAATGGAAATTTAGTGTTAAATCATTTGGTTAGGATGTTGAAAACAATGGACATGTCAAGATTTTGAATTATGATTTTGAAATTTTGGATCTACGTAAATAATCTTTATTTCCCAATACAAAACTGCCCAAATAAAACATCAAGTACTTTCTCTACATCTATACGTCCTGTAATCCTTCCTAAAGCATTTGCTGCTAATCTTAGCTCTTCTGCTGATAAAACAATCTCATCCACAGGCATGTCTTTTATGTGATGTGAGTAAAGTAATCATCTACGCCTCCCCTCCTCCTCTTTTTTTATCTACCTAAAAATGCTTTTAAAGATCCAACACATTCTTCCATGTGTTCTCTATGTCTTGCTTGAGTAATTAATACAGGCCTTGCTAAAGATGCGTCATATCTTTAACAAAAAAGTTAAAGTTATGGCAATTAGATATCTTTTTTTTTTTTTTACCTTGATTTTAGCACATGAATTAGTTCCGCCAAAAATTTATCCACACCTAAGCCTGTCTCACAGCTTACAGTCCATACCCCTTTTGCATTCACTTTATCTTTTATCCTTAAAGATATATCCAATAATTCTTGCTGTGAAACAACATCCTCTTTGTTTAATATGATATACGTGTTTTCGTCAATCATTTGCTCAACCAAAGGATCGATAGACGCCCCTTGATCTAAAGGAAGCATACAAATCTTTATATCAGCGGTATCGATTCTAAAATAAATGAGTGCCTTCTTCATTGTGCGCGTAATACCTATTTTTGGCTCTTTTTATTCCCTCTAACTCAATCAAATCCTTCGATTCTCTTAATCCTGCCGTATCACATAATATTACTGGGAATCCTCCTAAATCCATTTTCACTTCCACAATGTCTCGTGTTGTTCCTGGTATATTTGACACGATGGCAGCATCTCTCTTTGTTAATCTGTTTAATAGTGTACTCTTTCCTGCGTTGGGTGGTCCCATGATTGCTACTTGAACACCACTACGCACAATTTCCCCCACATGGCTATCATCTAAATGCTTTGATATCGACTCATAGAGTTTTCTGACATCTTGTGTCACTTTTGAAATGTTCAATTCAGTGCAAAATTCTAATCTCTCTCTTTTTTTTTTTTATTACCCTGATCCAATACTCCTTCTTCGATATTTTCGTCTTCACCAAAATCTATAACAGCCTCTGTGGTAGCCATGCATTGAATAACCTCCTTTCTCCACTTTTCGTAAGGTATCTTCAGTCCACCCTTTATAGAAAAAAAAAAGTTAAATAAATTTTCTTTTTTGTTTTCAATTACCTCTGCCTGTTGCATTGCTATTTTTCTTTGAATCTCTGTCTCTGCATTCAATAAATCTGCCAGGCCTTCTAATTCAGTAAGATCCAACTTGTCGTTATCAAAGGCTCTACGCGATTTTATTTTATTTTTTTTTAAAAAAAAAGGAAGGGAAGGGGGTAGAACACTCCTCTTCAGCCTTACCTTTTTGCAAATTCTCCTTGCTCTGCTATTCTAAAGTCCTCAATCTTTCGAAGTGCCTCTAGTACACCTTTGATAACCGCACTTCCTCCGTGAATTTGAAATTCTACCGAATCTTCTCCTGTAAAGCTGTGAGGTCCTGGAAACCAAAGAACCAGACCACGATCTAAGGTTTCGCCACTTACAGGGTGTCTTATACGTCTAAAATTTGCTTTTCTAGGTTCAAATGCTTTGGGAAGTGTCATTTTTTCTATAGCCTTTATTTCTGATCAATACGGGATCCCTCCCCTTTTTTTTAATGTTTTACTTTTTTGGCATTTCTTCCTGATATGCGAATGACAGCAACACCTGCTTTTCCTGGAGAAGTTGAAAGTGCATAGATCGTTTCAGGTCTATGAAGTACATTGAGATTACGTTTAATAAAAGGCAATGAACATTTTTGTAAATTGAGTAGTGAAAATTTGTGCATTAGATTTTTTTTTTTTTTTTTTGAAAAAAAAGAGGTCCGCCCTGTCCAATCTCTCTTTTTTTTTTTTTTTTTTTTTTTTTTTTTTTTTTTTTTTTTTTTTCCTTGTAACATGCATCGGTTAACAACAGCTTTTCAAAAAACTAGTCTTTTTATTAAACCTCGGGGAATTACGTTGGGAAAGGCAACTTATGCGACCTCAACTGAAGCACCACTTTCTAATCGTCAAAAGTTTAAACAAGTTCAACCTTCACCCAAACTGTATGAAAAACTTGAAAAGTTAGGATTTGGTAGTTTATTAAGGACCAAACGTTATTCTGGACTGAATAAGGAAAAAGAAAGAAGAAAACAAAAAGAATTGAAATTTAACGATCGGGCTGGATCTGTAGATCCAAAATATAATGTAACAAAAAAACGGAAACACTTTAAATTTTAACTTTTTTTTTTTTCTATTCAATGCTGTAGTTTCCTTTGCTCTCTTTTTTCGCTGGTGCTAAAGTACATACCTCAATTCCACCTGAAAGTTTGGACGAAGTAGCTTTTGTTGGTAAAAAAAAAAAAAAAAAAAAAAAAAACCTGGAAAAAAATACTAAATTGTTATTTAGGAAGATCTAATGTTGGCAAGTCAAGTTTGCTAAATAGTTTAGCAGATACAACAGTTGTTCGAACTTCGGATAAACCTGGTCTTACACAACAATTAAACTTTTTTAACGTTGGTAAACTGTTTAATATGGTAGATATGCCTGGTTATGGTTTCGCCTTTGTAGATGAATCAGAAAGAGCAAAATGGAGAGAGTTGGTGTGTTGGAGAATATATACATGTATAAAGTGTTTTAACAAAGCTTTCTTTAGATGGAAACGTATATATCGGACAGAAAGACACTGAAAAGAGTTTATGTTGTGTTGGATGCGAGACATGGAATAAAAGTAGCCGACATTGAGTTTTTGAAAATGTTGGATAGGTTAGAGAAACGAAAAAAAAAAGAAAAGAAAAGAAAAAAAAAACTAAAACTTTTTGTAGCAAACGCGTCAAATTCCAAATTGTTTTAACAAAATGTGATCTCCTGGTTTTACCAGATTTGGCAAGACGAGTGACTATGGTAGAAAATGATATTAAACAATTCCGCAATGCTGTTCAAAATGTTGCTGCTGTCAGCTCGAAAACCTTATCGGGTGTTAACCAGCTCCGAAAAGAACTATTGTTTTTGACAAACCATTTGAAACCTAGAGAATTCTATGAGGCTATTGAAGAACAGAAACAAGAAACGCTTCAAAAAAAGAATAAGAAGAGACGAGTATAAGCTTTAGATTTTTTTTTTTTATTTTCCATGTCCTTTGCATAGAATAATAGGGCATATTTTTTTTCAAGAGCATACAAGGCGGGGAGGGGGACTGTACATAGAAAATAGTAATAAAAAAAAAGCAAACATAACTTTACACCATATGTTTGTAAAAAACACATGTATTGCAAATGCGAGAAAGAGAGAGATAAAAAAAATAAAAAAAAAGATAGAGGGGGGGGGAAGATGGGAGATATAAGGTACCGGACCTAATATTTACCACAGAGATGAGAGCTCGGTTTTTCTTGGCTTTTTCAGTGAAGCAAGTTGCATCATGGCAACTGCCGCATCTACCTCTCCTGTTCTTTTGCGGGCTGGATAAGGAGGTGAATCCAAAGCGGCAGTGGGCACAACTGAGCGTAGAGGAGGTAGATGGATTGGTCCTTTGCCAACAGGATAGTTTGGAAACGGGGAATGGGAACAGGGTTGCAAGGACATGCGTCGTTGGTTGTTTGGCATCAAATATCTTGAGTCTCCTGCGGTTCTCTTTAGCGGGTCGCTTGTTCTTTCATCGTAACTTGATCTTCTGTATGGATCATGTTTTTGAAAAGATGTAGACTGAGGAGGAGGAGAAAGAAAGCTGTTTTGTACCAGTTGATGATGGTGATAATAATTCGCGTTTGCTGTAAAGGCCCTGACAAGATATGGATCGTAGTGTTGGTGAGGAGGCGAAAAGGGGATGCATGTCTGCAGTCCAGATGTGAGAGGACTAGCTAGGCCTTCTCTTTTGTGTACCATTATTTCTTTATGTCTCCGCTGTTCATTCTCTTGGTAGATTCGATGAGGGCTATAGATGGGTTGGTTTTGTGTATGATATGGATGGCCAGTGAGAACAGTCGAATGATCATACTGATTCGATGGATATTCGATCTTGTTCTGATGTGCTTGATCCAAAGACTCACATCCTGGAGATGTCTTTCTTTTCCGTGAGCTTACCCTATTTAGTAAAAAAAAAAAAGATGAGTGGTTTAGATCATTAAGGAGATGAGAATTCCTATTTACATTTGTACTCTGTGCTCCTTCCTAATGCGAATCCTGGCACCCTGATCGGAGAAAGAACGAGAGAGAAAGGTGGATTCAAGCATTCCTGGAAAACTTTTGGAAGGATAAACCTGGAAAGGATCTGAATAAACTGTTTTTAGGTTGGTTGCCCCCAAATCGTTTATCTCAAACATGGAGAACTTTAGCCTGAATTTTCCTTCTAATTTGACAGAAAGATCACCAAACACAAAAAATCCCCCATCTATTTTATAATCAGTCTTATGTTTTTTTTTTTTTCTATGGACATCTTCTTTTAAGGCTACTACCTTGATTATTTATATCTTTTAACTTGTACATGGATGACGTTGTCTGTCCTGACACTGTGTTTATTGACGAACTTGTAACCTGTTCGAGAGTACTGGGATCAACCAAGGATACAGACATAAATAAGAATGGGTTTTGTAAAAAGTGTCTAATAAAAGAATTAAGTACTTGATTCATAGAAATCATACTGTCTTCTTACTGTAATTCTTGACCATTGGAACTATTCAGCTCTATCTGAACAATAGGTGGGGGATCTACTGGGCGGCGGTCTATAACCCGGTAATAAAGATATTTAGTTTCAATCGAACCCCATATTTTTAACTGTCTAATAATTACCTCTTTCGTTATTTGTACTGCTGCGAGCCTGTACTGGTTGTTGACGAACACTAAGTAAAATTCGACTGAAAAAAAGAAGAATTAGAATTTTTCAACACATATTGTACATAGATAGCGCTTTACTTTGGTTCTGTATGTTGTATTGCTTCAGGATTAGATGATACATAGTTATAATTGTTTAAGGTACCGTTTCTGGACATTTTATGATTTTGAGTAATAAATTGTTTTGTAGGAATAGGTATAATGGTGTTTTTTTTTTTTCTTTATCAAGAGTTGTAGCTGAAAGAGGGAGTGGGGTTGGTTGAAAAATGGAATTATGTAGGTGTATAGCTTTAACTCGGTAAGATAATCGGCTTTTAATAAAATGTATAAAGTGACAGAATATATATTTATAAATATGTATATATATATATGTGTGTTTATATGAGAAGGGGGTATTTATATAAAAGGAAGAAGAAAAAAGGTAAAAGAGTGATGTAAATGCGGGAACCCTTTACAGGCGTTTTATATGGAAATGATATCAAATTAACAGGGACCTTTTAGCATACATGTACATGAGCATTTATTGGGTTAACCCAAGTATATACATGAACGCACTTAAATCAATTCTGCAATCCCGGTCTTTCTCTTTTGATTGCTATAATTGGCAAACTCATAAAATTGACTAACGAAAGGGAGCCTTTTTTGAAAACAAACTTGGCAAAGCATCATTATTATCATTGAACCGTTGATCTGTCCGAAAAATATAGTCATAAACACTAGACTGATGTTTTTTATTATCAAAATACCTTGTAGCATCTTTGGACTACATACTTTGTAGTCGTATACTTTATATACTGCTTTGAATAATGTTGAATTTCATTTTCTAAAATTAGTTTAAAGCCATGCTGTCTCCCTTTTATTTCCTGATCTTAAACAAAAAACCCACATGGATCTCTACAATCTTTAATCCAAGCCTATGACATATCCTTCCAAGGAAAAAAGGTTTTATCAGTGCGTAAAGTTAATTTTTTACATATAGATACATTAAAAAAAAAGTGATGATACAAGCTGCTGAAACAGTTTTAAGTTCATGACACAATGATGGAAAAAAAAAAAAAAAAAAAAAAAAAAAAAAAAAAAAAAGCAAAAGACTTTCTGAACACGTCGTTTTCTCTACAGATCCATTTTTTTTTTTTTTTTTTTTTTTTGTTGACCAAGCAGTAACAACTTGTCTCCTTTACAAAGTACAGTGGTTTCCCTTTTTCTTCTTCTTCTTCTTCTTTACACAGAGATGTAACAAAGGAATATCTCAGGAACAATACGCAATCAGTAAGAGTGCTCGTGGTATTTTGATTGCATCGTTTTCTCGGGAATGCTTTACTGCATATTTTTCAGTGTTTTCAGGTACAATATGATGCATATTCTCTCTCTCTCTCTCTCTCTCTCTCTTTAAAAAGGAGAATAGAACAAGAAGTGGCAAACATCTTACATCAATACAAATGATGGAATAGAAGGGAAAAAAAGAAAAATATAATCCTTCAAAGCAGAAATAAGGTGCACATGTATCCGTATCGCAGTATGACAAAGTCTCCCTTTATCCTCGGCAACAACTATAATTCATGCCGTTGGATTGGAGCATCTCTTCCCTCCTGATCATTGCTACTATACTTACCAAATTGAACACACAATTCGCTTAAGCTACGTAAATTTTAAAAGTACCTTCTTTTTATTAATAATTCCATGCATAATATTCGGGTCTTTTTTTTTTTCATTGTTATTATTGATTTACAAGTACAAAGCCGTCATTTGTATTAAGACATACGAATGACGAGACTTGACAAGTGGACTCGATCAATTTACAAGATCAATTGTTGCTTACAAACATTGTATTCTAATAATGAATACTCTAGCACAATAAAGATGGTTTTTGGTGTTTGTTCCCTTCTTATACTCCCTGCATCATGTTCTCTCAGGTATTAGCCCTACAACTAATTTAATGGCAAATACTGTAAAGATAGACCCTCCTATTTGAAGGTTTTTTAACCCCTTGCAAAAAAAAAAAAAAAAAAAAAAAAAAAAAAAAAAGGTTTTTTTTTAAATGAGTCAATGGCCAAACAGTGCTATTAATTAGAGTGCCTTTTTTTTACTG
>JNDS01003095.1:0-11141 GCA_000697035.1 Rhizopus stolonifer B9770
CGCTCTGATATCTCTGGCTGAAACCCGCTATTGTCTGTCTCCTAACTATCCCCCACGGAAGTACAGCCATCAAAGTTCCTTGCCGTTGGGTTGCGATAGTAGGTCAGCATAGTGTGGTGGTAAACAGTTGCTCTCTTCTTTTCTCTGTGCCCTTTTTTGGAGCCCTTGCTGTTTCTCTTGCTCCTTTTTTGTTACTTTACATTTTACTTTCTGAAAGATGCAACAATGACTTTTTAGTCGCCTGCAATATATCTTTATAATGATAAAACCAAATCTTTAACCTGAGCTACATCCCCAGATATGTGTATATGTTAAAAAATTTTAATATATAAATATATAAGTCACGTGACCTAGCACTGCACACTGCAAATAATCCTATGTCTTAGCCGCGTCTTATCCAAATAAGACTCGAAGTCTTAGCCTGTCTTATCCAGATAAAATTTGAAATATGAATAACTCGATGAGAAATAAAGATATTTGAACAAAATAAAAAAATAATGAATACGAATATAATAAACAATATGTCTAATTTTTTTTAGTCATGGTTATTATGTAGAATATTTTTTTATTTTTTGGACATATTTGGCTGTGTCCTTGGATTAAGCACTTGCAATTTTTTTTTTTTTTTTTTCCACTGTAGGAGTTGAAATATTTTTGCAAGAGTGGCTCATCTCAGTCTGTGTCCGGCAAACAGAAACATCCAAATGGCCTGTGGCCTACAAAATGAAATTTTCACCTCTGTTTAGTACACAAGTTTTTGCTTTTAAAAAAAGTTTTATAAAGGCTTGTCTATAAGAGACGAAAAAAAGAAATCATGCTATTTGTTTTAAATAGGAAAAGATAGACAAGTAAAAATACAATGAAACAAAAGATACCGGTTTATTATTTGTAAAGAGAGTGCTTATTTATAGCTTCTGAGAAGTGTTTTCCTATCTAAATTATGCAATTGTTTGCTGCCAATGATTAATCCCATACTGGGGTTTGATATCTTTATCAGTCTGATATGATCATTGATTCATGTCAGATCTGGAATCGTCATATAATTGTATGGGATTGAATTCGAATTTGTTGCATGATGATCTGATCTCTAGTGTAATCGAGTTTATTTGTTAAGCAAAGACTTATACCATTCACGATGTGCATCAATAAATCAAAGTATCTGTTAAGCATATGGATCGGGATATGTCAGGATGGTCAGATCAAGTAAATATTTAGTAGCTGATCAAGGAATTGTCTGTACTCAGTCTTATAATATTTCTATCAATCTTTACTCATTCACAACATTATTTGAGATTTTGGTGACCAAAGCCGTAGCGAACAAAGCAACAGTGTAAGAAATGGAGCAACGAAAGCATTCTCTTAACTTTCTTTTAAAAGTATTCCCTCAATTATTCTTCATACTCAATAGAGTATTTTTCGATATGAAAATATGGAGAGTGTCTTCCATACCCTTTTTTTGAGGAAGGCAAAAAGTGGTGTTATTCATTGGAGGAATGTGAGTCATGTTTTTTTTTTTTTTTAGAAAAGACAGTAATGGGCTTAAAAAGAAATACAGGTAGAAAATTCAGTCAAAATTCACTTTGCAGGCAAGTTGGTATCTAGAATTCAAATTTTAAATTATAAAGAAGTATAAAAACATACAACGTGTGGTCGAAGCAATAAAAGAAGAATGCTAATGTAAAATATCATGTTTGTATTATGCATTTAAAAACTTCGTGTTTTTTATGGTTACTGTTCACGCGTTGTATCTGTTCTTGTGCCACGGTCTTACAATAATAAATCTTTAAAAGTCAGTGTTGTATTAATATATTAATCCCTTGTAGAAAAATTTTTTTTTTTTGTTTTACAACATTTCAACCCTCGATCTTTGTTACTTCACCTTAAATTTTTAAAAACTCAACATGTCCACCACTCTTATCCTCTGTAAATGTCCCGATAATTGCGCCAAGAAGATCAACCAACATGATCTTTTGTCAAGAAAAGCTTTCGCTTTGCACGAAGACAAACGTATCGAAGTTTACGGAAATGTTCGTGTTTTCGCCACTCACGGTCAAAGGGGTACATTAAAAAAAAAAAAGATTTAAAGAAAATACGACTGATGTGTCTATTTAGTTTATTTCCCTGTTCCAGAGAAGGTTCATAACTTGTTCCCCACGCCCTCTGTTCCTGAAGAAGATTTCATGGATCTCGATTCCCGTAAAGATACAAACAAGAATGAAAACATTATTTTTAACACCTTAATATTTGAAGCGTTAGCTGAAATTGATCTCACGGATCTCCTAGTGGACGAGGACACTAGGCCTGCTTCTCCTGTTCAAGATTTTTTATCTGAAAGTGATGAAGAAAGTGTTGATGAAGACAGAGGTCAGTTTTTTTTTATCTTTGAAACTGGTCTAATTGGTAAATATGTTTAGCTTCAAGTACTCCAGCTCTTGATCAAAGCAACTTCCCTCCCATGGACGAAAAGCTTTCTGTGTTTCTGTTCTTTTTTGTTACTTTGTTTAAGCTCAGGTATTTGACTATTCAAAACCACCTACCAAGGGAAAAGCGTGGTGTAATGGAGAATGTCATTTCGTGTGACCTTCTCGAGATGGTCAAAAACTCTCTGGACGAAGATTCTTATGGATTTCTTTTCAACTTCATCGACAAAACGAAAAACTCATATATACCCGATGCATTGATACCCGAAATCAAAAAATCTGAAGAAGAATTTAACATGACAACATTTTTACATTTATCACACATCTCGAACTTTGGTCTTGTCAAAGGATCAGAGGCTCTCCCAATCCGCACACTTGCATCCATGAAATTCAATCATCCAATTGAAATTTACAACGACATGATTACATACAACTGCATCTTCAATTTCTACAACATTATATACCCCATCAACAATCATTGTCACATTCAGCATAACATTCATCAAAACCAACAATATATTATACCCAAAATCATGACATTTACTAGCATCGACCTTCTTGGTCAACGATACAAATCAGCATCTCATTCATCATCATCATTAGCAGCTTCTCGTGGCTCTTTCATCTCGGCTTTGTTCCCAAACAATAGTCAAGCCCCCACTGTTCGTCCAGGCCAGATCCAATTTTTCTTTTGCCATCTTGTCAAAGTAGAGAACGAAGAAGTTCTTCATACTTTTGCTTTTGTCAAGTGGTTTAAACCATCCGGTCAAAACTTTGCAAATCACCGACTGTATGGTATGGATGTCTGGTCTGGCGACTTTGACACTATCAATCACGAGTGCATCTTACCTGTACATAGAATTAATGGCCCAGTGGGCATCAAAGAATGGCTTCCTCTTGAAAGATTGAACGTCATCATCCCACTGCCCAGAAAAGTCATTTCTTAATTTTTTTTTTTTCCTTTTCTTTCCTCAATTTTTTTTTCTCATGTCCCGTTTTTCCTCTCAATTTTTTTCTTCAAGTATTATTTTTATTCATTTATTACATCTCATATTCATCGAATTAAAACACTCATCTTATTTTTTTTTGAATAGTAAAATATTACTTTTTTTTTTTTTTTTTTTTTTTTTTTTGCTTTTGTCAACCGATAAGAAAACATAAAAAAAGTGTATATTGGAAAGTCCAAGAAGGCAAAACGGAACGTTCAACGTCACTTAGAAATTTCTCCAAAGGGACACAGGTACGGCTATTGTGGAGAGCAATGGAAGATTAGTCATTCGTGTCAAGATAATCCACAAACTCGTTGGCCTGTGCACATGAAGTTAGTATCATTATTCATATTCCTATCAATCTTTACTCATTTACAACAGACACCATTAAAATGGACGACAAAATTTATTTAGATATGGCCACTATTTTAAGAGAAGTCAATGAAAACAGTCAATCGAAGAGATCTCAAAATACAGCTGAATAAGCTATATGAAAGAGCATTCGAAGAAGATTGTAGGATAATCGAAGTGTCCGTCAATCTTTTAAGCAAATTACCAAATTTCGAAAGACTTGAGGCTGTCGGGGAGCTTGAATTAACAACAGATTTTTTTGGATTCCATTTTTTCCCCTCTCTTCCACTACCTTACTGTAAATAAGCATTTTATCTGGCTCAATAGAGAAAAAGAAGACACGAGTGGTTTAAGGCCGAACGGAGCAATTGTCAGCATCCCGAAAAAAGCAAAGAGTGTAACCTTAGGATACTGTGAAGTGAAGCCTTCAGACACAGAAGCGAATTGGTATTGGTGTTTGCTGATTTAGTTAGGTTGTCCACTCTTTCCCGTGATCTGATGCTAAGAAAAGAAAACAAAAAAGCTATTACAATACAAGCAATTGGGTATAGAATTGTTGTCTACTTTGTTGAAGAAACTTTCCCGGATATTACAACTATGACTGAAATCTTATCTCTCGATGTACCCAATACAATCTGTGGTATTGGGGATTTGATTAATAAGGTTGATCAATTGAAAAGGGTCCGTCACATACTTAATACTGAGCGTTAGTCTCGGTATAAATATCTAAAACTTTTAACAGATAGTACGAAAACTGCTGTCAACCCAAAGCGTCGCAAGTCGAGAACACCTTCTTTCTCTTTGCTTTAAGCCCAATTATTCTCTCTCGAATTTTTAAAATAAATAATATTTTATCACACTCTAGTGCAATCAGTTAGAAGTTTGGCTATTAAATAGCATAAGGATAGCCTTTCCACTTAGGATTAAGATGCCTTTTAGGAAAATTAATATTAAAGAGTCATCACAGAAAAATAATCTTCTCTTCTCATCTTACCATTAAGTCTATCGCTAACTTGATCGTTCATGAAAAATAACAATGGCCATCTTATCTGTGTAAAGCAAGAGAAACCTATTGACCCCAAAAGTTATTGTATTATTCTCTATCCTGTTTAATAGTGCATATGATTAATAAACGAATTCAATGCTTGCAATGTTACAGTTTTGCCAGGAAACAACCGAAGAAAAACGACTAATAACTCAAAAACAGCTGTTTTCTAAACATCATTCTTGATTAAACTCTTTGACAATAACCCGTCAATGGTACTTGAGGAAGCGTTTCCTGGCCTCGAAGTTTCCATTAGCGGGCCTTACAAGAGCATTTGAGAAAAGTGTGCCTTGTCTTTAAAACAAGCAACTAAAAGTACTTTATAGAAAGAGATAATACCAAAACAATTCAACTTCGTTTTGATATTGCCACTCAATGAAAAGCGACAGGCATCAACTACCAAAGCAATTGTGTATTTGTTGACGGATCTGGTTTGCATACTCAAATGACTAGAGGTTGCGTATGGTCAAAAAATAAGGTAATCCAGAAGTTGTAAAAATTTACACCCAAAAAGTATAAACATAAGCATTGTCAATTGTGTAGCATCATTTGGTGTTACTAACTTTTCAAAGGTAACTCTAGAAAAAAAGAAAAAAAAAAAAGAGAGAAGCCTTTACTCAAAATGTAAGAAAGTATAGCCGCTTCCAAGAAGCGCCACGGCTTATTATATTGAAAAATCCATCGGATCTGTTATGAATATTTGGGTAAACATAACAGGAAGAGTGTATTTATAATGCTAGACAGTTGCAGAACGCATTGCTCCCACTCTGTAGCCGATTTTATCAATAAACGAGGCTACAAACATCTAACCATGCCATCTTACTTACCCTTTTTGAATCCCCATGGAAGAATATTGGTCAAAAATTTAAAAGCTTATAAGAAATTCTCTCAGTCAAACTGATCATTTACTTGTGCATCGCAGAAGCTTGCCTTTTTTTTTTTTTTTTGGAAAAGAGAATTTTTGATTAAGTCAATTTTAATTTTAAATGTAAAATACTGTAAAGACTGAAGGGCAACCCTTTTTTCCACATTCGTATCTTTAGCCAACCAGGCAGACAGTAAATCACTTAGTGGATTACCTTCAATATTCTGCTTCATCTGCAGAGTGCCTTATCAGTGTTTTACAAATAAGCAAAAATATACAGCCATAAAAAACCCCTATATGCACCCAACACGTGACATTGAGGAGGTTTTAGCCCTGAAAGGCGATAATTGACTTTTAATTATAAAACTCAGTTCAAAATAGGGGCAGTCAATCGTAGAAGTTCGAAAAGGCATAAATTGACTTTACAGAATCAGTTGTCACTAAAAATTATTTCTTATTTCTTATTAATGCCATTGGCTGATACACAAAATGTACTTTTTCGAATTTTCACGACTGGCCACTTCAATTTTTTTTTAAAAATACTTTGAAATGGATTTTCTTTATTTGATATTAGGTGTTTTCCTTATACTAGAAGTTTTAAGTGCAATAAATCGCTGATATTTGTAGTATTTTTTTGAGAAGAAGTTGAACTTTTCTCCGTCATTGATCATATTTTAACCTAATGCGACTAGTGGGCATGTGCAGCACGTCAGTTTGTTAGGTAAAATGATTAATAACGTCAAATTTACCATTTAGGAGGCTGTCTGGAACGCATGAAGATAAAAACCGGCACTTCTCCTTATTCTTCAATAATAATAATGAAGTACTGTGATTGGATTTGAACATGCTCGTTGATTGATGCATTAAAGGTGTCCTTTCTTACTAGGACGGCCTAATGACACTTTGTTCCATTAAAAAGACGTCTTTCCCTATTTTAATGAGAGTTTCTGTAAAATGTAGTATTCCAGGGCGGTCATTTTCTTTGTATACATTGTCATAGTACACTATTGCTGGTGCGCATGCCTAGAGTATTTGAATGATGGAAAAATCAAGTATGATAGTGATATAGATTTGAAAGGTCTTACAGTTCATGGCGGAGTTTAGTGATACTTAACAGCAACGTTGTATTGATTATAAGATTAATATTGAGTATAATAATGACAGGAAATTAAGAAAACCTGTTTTCCAATAGTAGTCTCGAGAAATACTGGATAGCATCGAATGGTTGATCAGGTTTACCTAAATATTGTTTAGAAAAAATAATACAAGAAAGAAAAATGTCAATGTGGTTTAATCTTTTTGAATAAAACAAGATATTAGACTCATTGAGGAAATATCGGCATATTCTTTCTTTTATGAGCTCTTTGCCCCAATGTAGTTCAATTGGATACCTATATGGCCTATGGAACCTAACGATGGTTCGAAAAGGCTGGTATTGGCTAGAAAAGATCACCCATTACATGAACTATATATCTATGTATAAAATATCCATACCGAAAAGTAGTCCTACACCGCAAATAGTTTTTATTTGTCATTTCAAGCTTTCTCACTCTACACGGGAATAATTGATTCCGATTTTTGAAATGGTTCATCCGACGATCTGAACACAAGATTCAAGACCGCTAAAATTGGAATTGGTGAATAACGGAGTTTAAACGACAGCTTTTTCTGCCTTTTTTTTTAAGAAACACTTTTTCCTTTTTTTGTATCATTTACCTTATAAACTGAAAAAATGGAAGACTTTTACAACATTAACACAGAGTCAAGTAAAAAGAAAAGGAGAGCCACACAGGCATGCATTCTTTGTAGAAAGAAAAAGGTAACAACTCTTTTTTTTGCAGGACCTTGCTAATTACCTTAAAGATTAAGTGCGATGGAACAAAACCTTATTGTATTCACTGCCAAGAGTCAAATTTGGATTGTGTATATACTGAGTCTAAGAAGAGAGGGCCGCGTAAAGGATACGTTCAAGTATTAGAAGTTAGGCTGGCTCAGTTGGAAAATATGATGACAACTTCTGATAGAAAAGGTATTAATATAGAAATATGGATTTATTAAATTAAAAAAAAAAAAAAAAAAGAAGCTAATGCATGTATTTGTTAATAGCAGTGCCGTTTACACCGTATGAAGATTTTCCTGAACCGGAGATAGTAATGCATCTAGTCGACCTTTTTTTTCAATACATCAATTCTGTATTCCCTTTTATTCACCGTACACGTTTGAAACAGTCTATTACCGATAAAACAGTATCAAAGCCTTTATTGTGGAGCGTAATGGCAATCGCTGCTAGGTAAAAAAAAAAAAAAAAAAAAAAAAAAAAAAAAAAGTGACATTATCAACTTTTATTTATGAAAAAAAAAAAAAAGATTTTCAGATCATCCAAGTATCAAAACAAACCCTCCTTATTTAGCCGGTGATAGATTCGCCATGAAAGCCACATCTTTGATCGATGCTACATTACTAGAGCCAACTTTACCCAATATTCAGTTTTGGGGTATCATGTCTTGCCTGGAATACGGAAACGCG
The DNA here is from genome assembly GCA_000697035.1 of Rhizopus stolonifer B9770. Taxonomy (NCBI): domain Eukaryota; kingdom Fungi; phylum Mucoromycota; class Mucoromycetes; order Mucorales; family Rhizopodaceae; genus Rhizopus; species Rhizopus stolonifer. The sequence continues at coordinate 8,197 of JNDS01003095.1, forward strand.
TCTGGATCAAAGTAAGCAGAAAAAGGCAAATATGGTCATTTTCTTGTAGTATTGATTTTAGTGGCTAGAGCCTGGAATTATGGGGGTATTGCAGTACGCATGTGTCAAGAGTTAGGCTTAGATAAAGAAGATACATTAAAAACACAGTTGAAAGCATCCGATGGATCAATAGATTATGAAGGAACAGCATTGCAAAGACGTATTTTTTGGAGCTGCTTTTGTATAGACAAGTAAAGCAAAATAAGAACGTAGTATGTATTTTGGCTCAATACTCTCTTTCCACTTAGATACTCTAGTACAAGCACTGATCGTCCACAAGGTTTTCAAACTGGAGATTATGACGCTGAAAAACCTACAATAGCAGAGAGTAAAATTCTTCTCGACCCTCTTCAAGCATGTACAATAGATAAAGTAATGGTGAATGATGATCCTCTTATGGGAGTTATCCAAAACTACCTCAGTGTTATTGAAATATTTGGCGATATTTTGAAATACATCAACAGAGCCAAATCAGACAACACAGATGTTATCTGGCCACCAATTAAAGAACATAAAAGCTTAAACATGAGAATGAGGCAATGGATTGAAAACCTACCCGAATCATATCAGTTTACGCCAAAAAACGTGGAATTTTATAGAAAGGAAGCGAGTGAAAATTATTTGAATTTTTGGCTTTGTGCTCATGCCATTTATTGCGCTGGTATGCTAATATTACATAGAGGAAGCTTGGCCTATAGCGATTTAACACCCTCAGAACTTACTCTCGAAACATACGAAAAGATGCAAGAAAGTATAGCCTCATGTAAAGAACATGTGGAGATGGCAATGGAAGTGTTTAGAAAGCTTCATGAATTTTGCGGTCATAACATTCTGCCATATATGGGTCACGCGGCCTATATTTTCTCAACTGTCCTGATGACTTCCACTTTCTCGTCAGATCCTGAATCCTATAGTAGAAGCAATGAGGGACTTGTTATTCTTTACAAGACAATCAAGGTATATATAAAAAAAAATAGAGGGAGAATTATACACTAAATCGTTGACTATTAGTTATTGTGTCCTTATTGGAAAATGGGTGACCGATTAGCGATCGCAACACAAGATATGTTAAAAACACACAGTAGACTTTATGATGTGCACGCACAAGAAAAGGTCCAAAAAACATATCCCAATAACAGTTTCACACCATTGAACAGTAGCCCAGAAGTAACAACATCTTCTGCATCCACTCCAGATCAAATAATTTTCCCTCAAACTACTCAAAAATTGAATTCGCAATCAGCAACACCAGAAATGCCTTATCCGGCTTCGTTTACTTCAGACACCACACAACCATATACCTATGGTCAACCATCAGCACAAGAGTTAGATATCAGCAGTAATGGAATTGACTTTGACAGCTCCGATTTCCTTTATGATTCAGCATTGTTTGGTCAAATGATTCTTGATACTTCAAGGCCTCCACAAATGACATCTAACTTTCTTGGTTATTATCCCCAAACAACAAATACTACCTCTTCCACTTTTGGTGCATCTTATCCCATCTACCAACAACCCACTTTTCCCTTTAGTTATCAGCAGTAATAACTCAATTGATCTATGGAATTATGTCCTAATACAAGCGTTATGAGTCTGTAATACGATGGATATGCTTTTCAACGAAAAGTTTCCAGTGGAAATAATCAATTATAACTTATCCCTATGATAAGAACAACCAAATCATCTGAATAAATATCACTGTCTACTTTTGTTTCCCTTTTTGTACATATTCAGGGAAACAAGTATGCCCGAATCAACGCGTTGCAAAGCTAACTGACTATCCATGACTTCTTCTCAGGCTTTTAATGTTCTCTTAAATCGAATCTGCATTTGTGCTTTATTTTTTCTTCACAAACAAAACGAATTTTGGCTTTTCTATTTCCTTTGTTGTTGTCCCCGACAAGCTTGTCTTATGATTCAGTTGAAGAAAATCAACTGACTTCAGCGAAGCCTTCGAGGAAGTGGCTCATTTTTTTTTAAAAAAAAAAACAAGCCGTTTGGAGAGCATTTTATATAAAAAAATGCTTCGTCGCCTTTTTTTTCAGTATGTCAACAGGATTCTTCTGTTGTACGTAAAGCGAAAGGCTGAACACGGACATACAAGTTAATGATATGATGTCTAATTTTTTTTTTTTATGGAAAGAATATCAAAGTCAAATTGAGAGATGTATGTAGGTTTCGGAGAAATGTCGTCACTTTCTTTTCACGGGATCGAATTTTTGTATTGAAATGTCACAATACAGAATTTTACTCTAAAATTAGACAATGTTAGTTTTTTTTAGATGAATAAAATTTTTTTGTAGACGTTTTTCTTACTTTTTTTCGGATGAAACGAAAATAAAAATAGACAAAGAAAAGTTAGTTTTTAGATGTGATTTGTAGAAACAAATGTTATTTACCTGCATTAAATGGCTAGGGCGATAAACATTTAGCGGAAAATTATTGTTTCTTCCTAGTGAACAGATCAGGTCGTTTCTTGGTGTCTCGTAAACTTCTCAAGATTTTCAAGAAATTCATAACGGCAGCTTGGTCACGATTCCAAATTCTTTGTGTAGATTTGCCTGCTTGGTCCTGAATACAGGCCTTGTTTGAGCATCTAGTACTATGTTAGTTATCAGAAGTCAACCTATGCCACTTCAATTACCTTAAAAGCCCGTGACACATCACCGTCGGATTTTCCTTTCGACGGTATGGCCGAGGGTTTTTAACCAGCTTGAATTTCTCTAGTTTACCTTCGCACGTTGGGCAGAAGGTCGAAGTCTTGTACTCGTCGGTTAGATAGACGATGAAACAGTTTTTCTTCAGCATCCTAATAAGCCCCTTGTTCCGCGTTGGTTCTTGATATTTTGTGTTCGGGGCAGACCAGTCGCCAAAAATCAGAATAGCGTTATCACCAAACTTTGCTT
>JNDS01003098.1:0-10804 GCA_000697035.1 Rhizopus stolonifer B9770
CACATCTTATTTTCGGAATGAACACAAACATCCGCCAATGTATGAACTTTCCACTTAACCGATATGTCTCGATCGCCATAACAGACACGGATTTCCAATCTGGATACAGATAACGTTTAACATACGCCACTATTTCGTCTCAAAAAGGAAAGCTGAACATCTAAATTAGCTTCACATTCGTCCAAAAAAAAAAAGAAAGATAGGTATCTACAAATAAATTTTTATTCGTCTAGAAAAAAATTAACATCGTCTAATTTTAGGGTAAAATCCTGTATACCAAATTGCCCAAATCTGCAAACTCAGAGGAAAGGGGGGGGATTTAAGTTCAATTGAAAGAAAATCCCTTGCAGGCCAATCTCTTTTGTTTTCTAAAAATAGGCTTTCTCTTAATAATTGTTCATTTTACAGCAATAAAATAACCACACTTGCTTCTCTCAAGTAGCACCAATTTGGTCTTTTCTCGGCCAGATTGTTCGGTGTCTATCGGAGATTGTGTCGCGCTTGTTACTACCAATACATGGCGTCACCCTTATTTTCTGATTTTAAGGCGTCAGTATGTGGGTATGATTCGCAAAAGCACAATAATTTGGTTACAGAATTTGCCACACAACAGTCTCCGATTTTGAAGTTGAAATAATTCAAAGATTTTTGCTGGAATGGAGAGTTAACTTGATCTATTTCTAAAGGTCAACATCATACGCTTTTGATTAAAAGGCGGAGAAGAAAAGCTCCAAAAAAAGGGTAAAAAAAGCCGAAAATAAACCACCACTCATCTATATTTTCTTATTTCTCTTCTCCTCTTTTGTTTCTCTTTTCTATTCTTTTTAGACAAATCGAATAAAAGAGAACAATTTTCACTATTGTTCTTTTTTTTTTTACGTTTCACTATCGCAAGACATAATGATGTCTCAACCAACAAAGACTGGCGAATCTTTGGTATCGCCCGTTTCAGAGATTGTACCTAGATATGTTCCTGACGATACGACCCAAACGACAAAAAGCGTTGTTCATGTTACTATCACCCAGGCCGGAACAGTTGTATATACATACACAGCTACATCGTATTCTTATATCCCATCTTATTCTACTGTCAGTTCTATAAGAAGTAGTAACACACCCACTTCCGACTCGTCAAACAATAAGTCGGGAAACGGAACAAATATAAATGCTATCATAGGCGGTGCAGTAGGAGGTGGCCTTGCGATGATTGCTTTAATTGGTAAAATAACAAAAAAAAAAAAAAAAAAAAAAAAAAACTTTCAAAAGAGAGAAAGAAAGAGAAAGAGAGAGAGCTAATCTAGCAATATATTAGGTTTCCTCTTTATCTTTTTACGCAAGAAAAAAAGCCGCAAAAGCCATTTATATGGAAGAGGATATGCTGTAGATAATGAATCACATATAAACTATACGTGTGCTCAAACAAGCAATGGAATGGAACCAAGTTTGGCAAATAAAGGGCTTGTTCCTCGACATTTTATTGCTCCTCTTCAAGGAGTATCGGGCGGAACTAGAGAATCTAAACATTTAGGTGACGGAATCAGTGAGGAACTAATCGGCGCTGACTACAACAATCCCAGAGGATACTTTATCAATAGAACAGAAGAAAGCGTAAACTCTGATTCAATACCTTCTACCGCAATGGAATCCAATCCGATGTTAGCATCATATGATTTAAACCGTCATGTTCCCAACGAAATTGGTTCTTCATATCCAGAAGAAAGGCACGTGCCGCACCTTAAAGAGCACGAACCGCCTCATTTCCGAGACTGATAAGAAAAAGAAAAAAAAAAAAAATGTATATAACTTCATAATAAAGCAGCATATTCAATCATATCTCGTTTATTCATTAATATCTTTTCATCCAAATGTAACATCCAATGGATAAAACCGCCCAAAATATGAACATATGGCTTGGGTTGTTCGTATCACTTCCCAAATTGGTAAATCCCATCGAAGACTGGTATACTCCAATAAGTCCAAGCCCATCATATTCGTTTTTATTGTATCCTGCTGCGGCACCATAATTATCAGAAACTAAAGAGCTCTTTGATTCAGCTATTGTTGCAGTTTCGACAAGGATGTGTGTCGTCACGCTTTGTGGCACTGGATCTGTCTTTTTTTCATTTGGCTGATTCTCTGGTATGGCTGGGGTTTTCTTACTCTTATTCGGTACTTCACTTGCCTTTATTTAAAATAATAAAAAATAAGCCAAAATGATCTCTTAGATTTTATCCTACCTTTTCTATTGGCTTTTCTATTGGCTTTTCGATTTCTGAATATTTTGCTGTGGGAGGACCAATATCCGTGGTTGTTACAGGCAAGTTATGTTTAGTAATGGATGTTGCAGTTACAAAAGATGTTTTGCTTTTGAATGCTTCAATAGTTCTTTCAGGAAGCTTCTTTTCTACTTCAATAGCTCGAGTATTCTCTTGAGAAATTTAGAAACAATCAATATATGGCTCTTGCTATTTATACATACTACCAATTACAAGCGTAAAAGGTTTTTCGGCAACTGGTGTATTCAATAAAGACTTTTCATCCATTTGAATATTACAAAAAGAAGAAAGAAGCAAACTTATTTATATGTAATAATATACCCATTCCACCCAACACCCGTCAAATTTTCAACCAAAATAAAAGAGCTCTTTATTTTAGTATTTTTCTTGATCGCCAACTTCTTTCTTAAAATAAACAGACTCTGTTGTTTCTTCTTCTTCTTCTAGCTTGACCTTTGTTTCGGTACTTTTGACTTTGGTCTTTTTCTTTATGATCTTCCTGACTTCAGAAGAGGGACAGTAATCACTGACTGGACATGCGTCACAGCGAGGTCCACGCGGTAAGCAGACAATTTGGCCATAACCCACTAAAATGGGATTTATTTTCTTCCATTTATCTTTTGGTAGCCAAGATTGTAAACTCTGAGGAATGTGTTTAATAATAAACTTTTAACATCATCATCTTACCTCCCGTGTTTCTTCTGGGGTCTTTGTAGAGACCCAGCCCAATCTATTGGTTATTCTGTGAACATGAACATCTACTCCAATACCCAAGTTCTTGTTCCACGCCACCTGCAAAGTAAGATATCCCATTTTTGGACCGACACCTGGTAAGCTCGTTAATCCTTCAATGGTATCTGGAATATCTCCTTCAAAATTGTCACGAAGTATCTCTGCCGTCTTTTTTATATAGGCAGCCTTTTTGGTATGAAAACCAACAGTTCGGATCATTTGATCGAGTAAAGTGACATCAAGATCTAGAATACTTTCAATACACAGTCCGTTGGGCAGCTCATTTTGTAATTTAATAACTGCTGCGCTTGTTACTGTATCTTTTGTCTGCGCAGACAACATAAGAGCTATCAACGTTTGGAATCTTTGCACCTAAACAAAAAAAAAAAAAAGTGGACTTAATGGAGAAAAAGAGAAGCTATTTGTATATTTGGTTACTTTGGCAGGAACAGACTTTTGAGCCAAACGTTCACAGCCCATAGTGTCGACGGGTGCTTCTTCAATGTCTCGAAATGCTTCCAATTTGTTATACACGATTTCCCAATGGTTGGGTGGCACTGAATCCTGGCTGGCTTCATACTTTACTTTTTTAGCACTGACAGGTGTTTTTGTCGTTGCTATTCTCTTTGTCATTTTCTTCTCAACATTCGAAGGCAGCACTGAGGCCATTTCTACCGTTTTCCTTGTGCTTCGGCGTAAAGACATTTGAGTAATGAAATAAAATACTTTTTTTTTCTCATTGGGTCTCTGGTTGGCCTTTTAAAAGTACATTTTTCCAGAAAGTGCAAAATGTTAAAAAATAGCATAGAAATAGAAGAATGCTTGCTTTATTTTCATTAGCACCAACAGAAAGAGAGACAAAAAAAAAAAAAAAAAAAAAAAAAAAAAAAAAAAAAAAGGACGGGAAAATCTCTCTTGAACAAAGAAAGAATCAAGCCATTGTCCATCCTGACTGATCATGACCCCATTTTTCTCTTACACTTTGATTCGCGTCATTATTATCATATCGCTTTCGTTGTTGATTAGATGGAGGTGAATGATGGACAACACCATCCCATTCGATATCTTCTTGCTTACCATACGAATTGCCTCTCATCAGCCTATGGAGACTAGCGACACCCGACCTTGCATGTGAGGCATTGGTAGCTGAAGATGACAGGGAGGACTGAATGGTAGGGAACATGATATTGCTACTATTACTTCTTCTATGTATAGAATGTGTTTTTCGAGGAATATCCTCCTGCCAATCCCCATCCCTTTCCAAATCAATAGTCTGTCTGCGATGGTCACCTTGCCACCGTGGTAACATATCATTATTCAAACTGTTAAATTCGGTATATGCATTTGCCTGCTCTGGCTGCCCATAAGGGTAGTAAGGACTGTAAAGCTGTGTTCCATTGTCTATTGTGGCCCACTGTATTTGTGGAGGCACTTGCATAGTACCGACTGTATTGGCTCGTGGTCTACCGTTGCCAATAGTACCTGCATGATTCGACTGTGGTAAGTCTAGGTGATGTTTTGGCATGGTATTGTTGCTTGATTCAAAATTGGACAATGTTGTTGGCAATTCGTGAGATTGAGGGTGACTAAAAGGATTGTGGGGTGGCTCTAAAACGCTTGGCAAAGGAGGAACATATGAGGATCGTTTAGCGTGATGAACTTGTTGTTCTGGTAAACGAGGATAGGTAGAAGATAAATATGATTCAGAGAATGTAGACTGAGGTATTATGTTGTTGGGTGAGTGATAGGCCATTGAACCTTGTTGTTTGTTTTGAAAGGAAGGTATAGGAAGTTGTTGTTTTCTAGGAATATAGGGTGGTTGAAAAGGAAAATCAACTCTCTGTCCTGTTATAAATGGATGTTGTTTTGCTTGCTGAGGTGACCATCTTTCAATGGGATTTAACTTTAATAATCCTTGCAAAAAATCGATAAATGCCAGTCTATTGTGTTTTTCTACAAAGAAGTTATATTAGAATACAAGTTTTGAGCTCCTTATAATACCTTTGTCCATTTCGGCTTGTGTCATTTGTGATTTTCTTGTAATTGGATAGCTGTTTATCAATTCTGGCAGTGTTTTTGAAGAAAAATAACGTTTCGAGGGCTGTTCTAATTTTCCTTGTTCCGTTGAATATTTTTCTATTGATTTGAAAACATATCGCTTTCCTCCTTCAGGTGTTGAGTCTCTATCAAAGTATCGGTGCGAATTTTTTCCTACTTCTACCATATAGTTGGGCGGTGTCCTAAATTCGTGTTAGTCTATCTGATGTAGCCTTTTAATTAAAGGGCTCACAACCACACGCACGCCCACATACAACTTACCCCAACAACTCCACGATCCGAGATAGCTGGTTGTATTCAGAATTGCCTGGAAACAACGGTAAGCCTAAAAATAACTCCGCAGCAATACATCCAAGAGACCACATATCTATTGCACTTGTATAAGGCAACCCAAGTAATACTTCTGGGGATCTGTAAAACCGTGACTGAATATAAGTGTAAGTTGTCTGTGCTTCGTGGCATGCTGATCCAAAATCAATGACTTTAAGAGTAGGTGATTCTAAGCTACAAATAAGAATAACAAATTAGGTATAAATGTGCATATACAATTTACTATAAAACTCACTTTTTCAATAGGATATTCTCGGGTTTCAAATCGCAGTGTATAATCCGAGCTTCATTTAATACAGTCAATGCGTCTAATATTTGGGCTGTAAATACACGTACAAGGTTGGTTGAAAGACCACGAAAATGGTTTTGTTTGATCAATTCGTATAAGTTATCAGACAGTAATTCAAACACAAGACAAAGATGCCTCTTATGAACAAACGTATCCTTCAATCTTAGTAAATGATGCTGATCGTTGATATCGTGTCTTTGATTTAACTACAAAAAAAAAAAGTGTTCATCTGTCTAGTTCTCACTATCCATGTTATTTTGTATCTTTTTTTTTTACGATTTGAAGAATAGCCACTTCCATCATGCTTTGGTTACGGTACGCTTGATTATTTTTCACCACTTTAATAGCTACTACTTCTTCGGTCTTTGTATTTCTGCATTTCACTACTTGCCCAAAGGTACCAGAACCAAGAACGTCTAGAATAATATATCTAAATGGGATGTAAGTATAACAGCTATAATTGAATCTTTCTATTCAGTATGCTTTTACTTATGCCCCTCAGCACCTCCCAGTACATCATTCACATATAGAATATAATCAAAATCATCATTGTCGTATCCGTCATTTTTAGTCGGTTTGCTTGGCTTTGTCAATACTCTTCGGGGATTATTGGTCTCGCTATATTTGAAGCCATTGTTGGAAGCCTGATATGTTGTCTTTAGTTCTATAGTAAGCATATAAAGTGGCTAAATAAGCGTGTGTAAGTATCTTCACTATTCAACATGTATCTTTGTTTCAAATACCCCATATCGTTTCCTTTCTCTCAATCTTTGCTGATATGACAATGGTAATTCAGTTTGACTACCTATTTTACGGAATGCTCCAGTATGATCAGGTTGATTGCAGTAAGACCAATCTGCATTTTCTTCAGGAATAATTTGGGAATTGAAACGCATTTTTGTAGGAGAAAATGAGCAAGAACGAGGAGAAGAGGATTGATAAATAGGAGAATACATAGGTTTGTTGGTTGTTGTTGTTGTTGTTGTTATTGTTGAAGTTAATATTTTTGGAATCGAACTGCATTTTTCTTGAATTAGTTGCTCTTTATTATGTGGTAATTCGTCGTTAATAGTAATTCCGACATAATTTGTATCTTGATATTTGAAAGGAGAAGAAGAGGAAGATATTCTCTTATCTGCTATTAAAGGAGAGATTTTTTTGGACGATTTTTCTTGATTATGCGACAATTCCATTAGGCGAAATAAAAAGAGAGGAAACTGTATGTGTTGAATACAAAATAATTTAAAGCAGAAGAAAAAGTCAGAATAAACTTGGGTTTCAGTGCTCGCTTCTTGAAAAGTTTAATCCAGCTTTTCTTTTTTATGCTGAGTTTATCCACAATCAAAGAGGTTTGTATGCATACTTGCCACCCTCCTCCTTCTCCTCACTTGCAATAAATTTAGTAAAGGAGTCTCTGGTAGTAGACTGTATGGTTTGTTAAAGAGTTTGTGATTTTCAGCTAAAGAAATCGTCGCCTATTTAATGTTTTACTTTGCCAATGCTTTCTTGCTACAAAAATGAAAATATACAACCATGTTTTTTTGCCAGATTTAACAGGTTTCTTTTACGATTAAAAAAAAAAAAAAAAACATTTGTCAAAGAATCAATTCCAATATTCACAGATGGCCATTGTTTTTCATTTGTTTTTACATGTTATGCTGTAGCATTACTAAAATAACAAATTCGCTGCAGATACCCGTCCCTCTTAACTAAAAGCTAAAAGTGAAGATCGATATGCTTAAGGCACTTTACTTATATCTTTGGTAGACTTCTGATATCAATATACAAAAACAAAGGATGTAATTCTCTCCGGAAAAACTATACAAATTGCACATATCATATGAGCTTTGATTTATGGGTACTTAAATCAAGTGACATTTTCTAGCCTGAGGAAGATCGAGGTTTTAAAAAAAACATTGAAAATAGAGGTTCATAATCCCAGTAACGTAAATCAATAAGGCGGATAAGCTTCGTTATACGACAGGTCTATTTTGAAGAACCAATCAACAGGTAAACTTTTATTAGTGTCTATAAGTCAAATATTGACATTTGGTAAGTTTATACAGCTCAATTCATTAAGACAGCTTGCACTTTATACGGAAACGAACAAGGCACTTTTTGAAAATAAAAGAAACAGAAGATATGCTCAGACAAAGAGGATAAAATTGGTTCAAAAGTATAACAACAAATAGAAAAAGAAGCAAAGGAAGGGCACCCACATTAAGCATTAACTTACGCCCCAAAGATCACATTGGTGTAATGATTGAAAGGAGTTGGCTTTAAACTAAGTTATGATGAACTTGATTTCTGTAAAAGTCTATAATGTTAACTTAAGCTAATCGAAGATGGTGTAAATCATCTTTAATATCTAGCACAATTTCTTATGTACTGATATTTATTTCAAATGTGCCTCAAACTTATGTGTTTTTTGTTTGATTCTTTTTTTTCAAGCATTTCCGAAAATAGTGTATGAAAAAGGCACCTGCAGGAACAGAAGAGTACTATAACCGTATCACATATTTGACGGGGTTTTTAAAACAGCCCTTTTTTTGGGTTATTCTACTTATTTCGAGTTTAATTACATTTGTTTACCAAGTCTTTTTCCTGAACTTAGTATTTCATTTTAAAGCAATTGATTATTTTTCCTGAACTACGACTCCTAATTTTTTTTTAAAAGGAGACGCTTGTAATCTGTGTCCCGATTACCAGTGAGAAAAAGGTTGTCACATGCAGTTATCGGTTAGGGTAAACATTGGTGTTCTTTTTCCTCTTTCTCGATTCTAAAAAAAAAAACTACAATCATTTGTATGCCTTTCATCACTCCACAAAAGATTATTTTGAACAATCAACGTGTATTTGTATATATGCATGTACTTTAAATTAAAAATTTACGAGAAGTGTTTATTATGTTTAATGAATAAGTAATATTATGGTTTATTAATTGATAAAAAAAAGTCTATGGTTCGCTACCAGAGCGAAGGAATAAAGATAAGCATATTTACAAATGTGTTTGCATCAAAAAAGAGAAGGGAAACCTTTCACAACATGGATGATCAAGAAGAATATCCCATATTTTTGCTGTTGGCACTTGATCTGGAAGCAAAATAAGCTACTTCAAACTCACTCTCACTAAAGTAATACGAGTCTTCATCGTATAAAAACGAATCAGTATCTATTTCTAAACAGATGATTACGGTTAGTAAACTTTGAAGAACAGAATGGATCACTTTAAAATCAATGTTTGCCTTACCTTTAAGTTTCTTTTCCAAAGATACGAAATGTTCAGGAGTATTGTGTCGATAATAGATACTATTTCGTGCAGAACGAAGACTAGTAGTACTTTGACCCAAGTTTTTGTTTTGAAGCGAAGGTCTTGATTTATTTTGCATATATGCATCCAACAGATACTCATGCGACTCAATATCTTGCATGTAAATTTTCAAAGTATCTTCAGTCGGAAATGTTTCATCCTCGTCATCTTGTTCTGTATTAGAAAGGCTGCTTTCGGTCCAAAATATCGTGTTGAATTTCATCAGCATCATCTGAAGTATATTAGAAGGAATCTCCAAAGTTGCGGAAAAGACAACGCATATATTTCCCAGGGTCATTTTGTTCTTGTTAGCGTTCTGAATCACTCGAACCAGGTGACCGCACAAGAAACGTAAAAGAGTGTAGTTGGTCAGAGGAAGAAAAGAAACAAGATTGCCTATTTGATCTATCTTTGTTGCATAATCGGTTATTTCTATAAACGTAAGGTTTGTAAGGAAAAATAACGGGTTGTTTCTGTTCTGTTACTTACGGGAGTTGTCTATATAATCTCTTAATAAATCCTTTGTAAGAACATTTTCGGGAAGCTCGCGTAGCCACATTTTGAGCAGGCCTGCAACAGCGTGTATATCATGATATTCGTCTTCTTTTAAAAGATCAACATCACCTTCTATAATACATGTGCATGTCAGTTTTACCAATAAGCTAAAATCACAATTTTATATTACCATTATTAAATCGTCTTTTTAAATCTTTAATTTCTAAAGCACTCCCACTCATTCTATAAAGACCTTCTTCTAACAAGGCACCTTTGCTTTCCAAGTATTCAATACAGCGAAAGACTATAGCCGGTAAAACGCATTGATCATAGGCTTTGGACTTGGCAACCACTTCATCCAAAGGTATACCAAAGACTTGATGGTCGTAAATACTGTAGTCGCTTTCTTGATCAAAAGACTCGTCATGGCTATCAGTTTTCTTTGCTTTCCAAAGAGCTCGTCCACGAGAAGTCTTTTTTGAAGACCAACTACCGCTAGCAGTACGATCTACTAAAAATAGACCGGTTTGATCAGAGACAGAAGTTCTTGGACTGGGCGTATCGTTGGAAGAGAATGAGTTGTAAGACTGACCACTAGTACGCACTTGGCTGGGAGCAAGTTCCATACTCGCCATCTTCTTCAGAGTTTTATTGTTTTCTACGGAGGTCTCACTATCTTCACTGTGCAATTGGTTTTCATGCTGCACGGAACGGCGAAGGTGCGCTACCCATTGATCTCTTTCTTCATCTGAGTCAGCGCAAAGAATATGTTTTTGGACCTGGTTGGATGCTTTGTGTTCGAGTACAACAAATGCGTGACGATAGTTTTGTTCACTGACTGTATAGTTTAGAATTTGTGAATGATTCAAATTGATTGTGCCAAGCAGATTTCCATCTTTCTATAAAGTATAAAAACAAATTAATTACTTTCATATACAGTAATTGTTTTAAGGATACTACTTACACTCTCAAAGTACGTGAACAGTCCGCCACTGCACAGAATATAGTATCTCAATAGCCATCCTCCGATGTTTTTTCGTTTTTTAGTCAAATAACCTTCTTTAATGCTATATCTCTAAAGCGCGAATAGAAGATGAGTATAATTGAAAATAAAAAAGAACATGTATTGTGAACTAACGTTTGATGTCTGTTTTGATGAGCCTACGGCTACTTCGGGACTAAGAAATTCTCGCAGGCTTGCAACATTAGGCATGTTTAAAGAAACAACATGTTGCAAGTATTCTTCAACAGCACGCTATTAAGACAAAAGATATCAGTTTTTTTTTTTTTTTTTTTTTTTTTTTTTTTTTTTTT
>JNDS01003099.1:0-19181 GCA_000697035.1 Rhizopus stolonifer B9770
TTCTTTTAACTAGGTGCAAGCTATTAGCACATAAGCCTTTCCGTTTTTTTTTTTTTTTTTTTGTCTTACACTTTTATCTAAGGTTTGGATTTCATGAAAGCTCTTTTCTAAGTTCCATAACTTGTTTTTCGTATATCCTCCGTTTTGGTGGACGCCAATAGTAAACAACGGCATTTCTTTACCTTTCTCATCGATGTGCACAGTAGAGCTGATAACATCAACATACAGATTGTTCATATTGTTCAGGTTATTTGAATGGGTAAGTGAATCATATCTGGGTGTACGAGGTAACAGAGGGGTAGATGGATTAGATCTATATTCTTGGGATCTTCTGTCTTCTTTAGGCACGGTTTCACTGGGAATTCGAGGGTCGCGGTGTGAAAAATGGGGCCTAGAACTTCTGTATAAGCCATCGTCTAAACCAGCAGATGAACAAGAGGACAATGGACTATTGGGTTGTGGAATAAAGTTTTGCTTGAGGGTATTTTTGTTTGAGGAGACTAGCTTTAATTCAGGAGGTCTTTTGCCTGATTGAAATGTTTGTTTGGTACAACCTTCACTTTCCAGTGCCTTGCTTTGAATCCTGTAGGGCGATTTTGGAGGAGGAGCAGGTGAATCTGGGGTGACATGTGGTACAATGTGGCTCGTGTTGTGACAATTAGGTTCCTGAACCGATTGTTTAAGAAGTGCTTCAAGCTTGTTGTTGAGTTTTATCAATTTTTCATTTTCGCTGGATAAATAAGCGAGCGAGTCTTTCAAATTTTTTATCACGACTTTCTGCTTTGCTATAATCAAACTATTCTGTTCATTCTCTTTCTTGTATTTTAGATCAGGTGAATTTTTTTTCGATATACCAGTCATTGGCACTAGAAGTAAAATTCTATTTTTTTATTTTTTATTTTTTTTTGTTTTTTTGTAAAGAGCTGAAGAAGAGAAACTAAAAAAAAAAAATTGACAAGAAAATATATTAAAAACACTGTGTGACAAGGACTACTTGTTTACAGGCGCCTGCTGAAAAATTGCTGTGCATGATGACACAAAAATGATGATCCCAACAACAATGGGGCAACACAAACAAAGGGGGATAAAGCTTGTACTTCAACTTTTCAGGACATACTTTTTTTTTTTTTTTTTTTTTTTTTTTTTATTAATTACTTTTTCTTTATTTTAACTTTTTATCAACAAAGTAAAGAACATTATTTGGCTTTCAATCTTCGTTGTTTAGTAAGCATTTCCCCGTCCTGGAACATTATTTTTCCCTCCGCTTATTGAACGGAGGTTGGTTGCTTCCACGCGATTTTCTCAATTAAGAAAACCAAAAATGGCTATTTATCAGCACGCCTAGTAAACGGAGATAAACTTAAAGTTACAGTACTTCCACTGAATTTTTAAAAAACTTCGCCCTATTTTTTGAATCAATTATTTGAGACCATTTTTCGCAGCTTTTGACCATATTTCGTAAAAAAATTACCAGCTTTTGGCCAGTGTATCCACTCTCAAATTATACAGTCACTTGCAAAAAAAAAAAAAACAGATTAAACTCCGCGTTGGTTGTCTACTCTTTCTTTTCAACTTTTATAAATGCCTAAATTGACCATTGAACAAGAAGTCACATTGGCAAAGATATAGAAAATTGAAAAGTCTGGAGGAAGTTTCATGAGAAGTATCTCAAAGATTGTCTTAGGCTAATATATAGAAGCAACAGAGTCACTTTAATGATCTGGGGTGGCATTGTCTATGGAAAAAAGACAAAGCTCACCTTTTGCCCAAGGATAAGACAAAGAGCCCCGATTTCGTAGAATACGTCTATAAACCAGTCTTGCTCGATTTTATGAACAGCTGTGAAGATGCCGTCTTGAGGGAAGATAATGGACCTATCTACACGGCAGGTGCTGTAGCAAATTGGAGAGACAAGCATTCCATTCAGAAATTGCAATGGTCTGCTCAATTAGATACTGAGGTTTAATTTTTCCAACTTTTTTTGCAAGTAACTGCACACATGTAAAATATAATACTATAAAGTGTAAACCATACTGGTCTAACACTCATGCTACATAGTTTGGATCAAGTGGCAAACAATCCAGTGTTATTCACTGCAGCCTCACAGCAAAAATTCATAGAAATGTCGTTCCTAATCGAATTCTGGGGTCCTATCATTGAACTGTTTTTTGATCCCAATCAGTACTTTATCCAATGGTAAGTTACAAGTCAAGATTATATACAGTAAATTTTTACAGAAGTCACTCATGCAGGGGAGACACTACTTCGCCATATTTGTCACTATCCAATTTGTATTTTAACTTGGACTTCCGGGTTATAATAAAAGACATCAATGCTGACGAATTAGATGTTGCTACTGGAGAAGTCGTCCGCGAAGCCTCAATCGCCTCTTCAAAAGTCAACTACGACTTTTTAAAGTCTGCTCTTACAACCAAAGCACACCTTAACGCTACATTAAAGCGTATGCCATATATGACTCTCACCAGGATAAAGTATGTGGTTGTACCTATGGTTCAGATTATGGGTTTATCCTGTACATTATATGGGGTAAATACAGTGGACAAAAAGATGTATACTGTACAAAGAATATGCTGTTTCAATTATCCAAGTACTGAGAGGGAATTAAAGGGTGAAGCCAGAAGATTTTTTAAACGTTGTTTTTATTAGTTGATGATAAAAAACATAGAAGCTATGATTACTGAATACAGTAGAAGACCCAGCCACTCTATGCCCAACATCAGGAAAGGAAAAAAAAAGAACAATAATGCCAAGATGATTGTCATTGATGAGTATATCTCTCCTGTAATTCCCTCTGCTCAAGACGATGAGCTAACTAGTGAAGAAAATAATAGTGAAGGCGAATCTGATGAAGAAAAATAGCATTTCACCCCACTTTGAAATTTTATTCGTCTTCTTCTGTTGTTGTAAATTTGCTGCGAATTGTTTAATTCGTCCTATACAAATAAAAAATACATTATAAGGATTTAAATGCAGTGTAAGTTCATATTTTAACGTTATCTCCACCAGCAATAAACACTCTACAATAGCCACAACATTCAGGACATTAAATATGTCTTGTGCCAAATCGAACTTTCTGATATATGCTGGCAAATATATCCTTTCTTCCTTAATTGGTTCAGACGTTTGATTTCAACATAAAAAAAAAATACAATTCTTTTTTACAGTCAACCGCTTTCTCCTGGTTTTTTTGGTTCCATCTATCTTATTCATCAAATATAGAAACGATCGGTTTTCTTTTTTTTTTTTAATGCCAAAAAAAAAAAAAAAAAAAAAAAACTAAATGTATTTACATTAAGTAAATGACCGAGCCATTCGTATCTTCCAGATTTAAGTGATAAAATCAATCGATGCTTGTTGATAAATGCTGTTTCTGAGTTCTTCGATATCTTAATTCTTCTGTCAAAAATGTCATCACGTATTGTCTTCATTGCCTTGTACATGTTATCTTTTGGCTCAAACCCAACTCTTGTGGTATCTTCCTTGTTCAAAATTTTCTATATTTTCAAAAATAATTTGTGTGTCAAGTAACAGGCTTTCATTTGTGGGTTCGACTTACATCAAGCCTTTCCTTGTAATATACTAAGGCATTTAACGAAGCTTTTTTCAATTAAATATCTTGATAGGCAAGCTTTGAATGACAGTGTCTTCTTGGTCCACTACGGGAAATGCAACTATTCTGAAATTCGGCGAGTAACTGGTTAACTATTCACAATACTTGAGTTAGAGACACATAAAGATTAGGTATCTTCACAGCTTAGACTTTTCTTTCTAAACCCTTTGGAAATATAACTGGAGAGTAGTTCATTATGGTGCATTAGACTCTAAAATACTACAATTTTTTATTTTTCCAATACGTACCTACCAAGTCCCTTTCAAAAGGAAAGCAGTTCTTGATTCTATTGGGCTTATTTAGTCGGATTTTTTGTTATAGGAAATATTTTTTTTTTTTTTTTTTTTTTGTAGAGATTAAGCATGTTGTTACGCCATAAAAACTTATTTGAGAGAATTAACTCTTTGTATACATGTTACGTGAAGCTTTTTGATGTTCATTGTACATTGATAGTTTTCAATTTATTTCTGTTTACTAGGTGATCAGCATGACTGAAACCCCCTGAGAAGCCCCCCCCCCCTATTCAAGCAAGCTTTAAACTTTTGTACAATATAGGATTAGTCCCATAGATATAAGTTCGTGTGTCTATTTAAAAAATTAAGCACAAGAAACACGTGTACCCAATGGATATCTTCAACTATTACCTTCCTGAGAAATTAAGTAACTGCGGCTGAATAAGCTGGCGTTGCTAAAGGAGTATCACATTATCAATCTACACGTGCAACTTCGACAAATAAGAGTGATTACGAATAAAAAAGAACGTCAAGTTGACGAAAGGAAAATCGAAAAGCGTCGCACAAAATTCTCAATATTAAATTTATAAGGCGGTGATCTGGAGGATCATCTTATTGACCGAATTCCTTCATTACATTAACAAGTTTTTGGCTTTTTCAAACACATGGTACGGTGTTCGATCTTACCGTTGAAGAACTGAGAGCGATCATTAAAGGGGAGGCGATAAAAAAGGCAACGTAAGGTCATTCGAATTACTAAAACTTGTACCGCATGTTTACAAAAAGTATTTCTAGGCACTTGTATTGGAATAGATTTGTAATAAAGCATACATAGGCACATCTCCAAAACATAGAAAACACAAGTCCTAGATTGGATTTAAATATATGGAGCAAGTAAAAGTCTTTTGGGAAAAACTTGTCAATCTCTTCGCTGATGAATAAACTAACAGAGACATGTGTGATAAGATATGCTGCTTACAAGTAGGTTTTAAAAAAAACTCCAATCTTATTTTACTTTACAGAATATATGTACCTTTTGGTGTTACCTACAGAATAAAGAAGCAGTGGATGCAACATTCATCTTACACCCAACATACCATCCTTGTTTCTTCCCTCCAAAATGTTTTCCCTGATATACTTTTAAGTGCGCATAGTCAGTGTTATTGTTTCAATAGCAGTTTGAATGGATAAAAAAATAACTTCCACGGATAAAAATAATTTTGTTCGAATAAACTTCATGTATAAAAAAAAAAGTCTTTAAGAAGACAAAACCATTGTTTATTTCATCGTGCGACTGTAATACTCATTGCAACCAACTGTACATAATATAGATTAAAACCTTTAAGTCTGAAGATTGAACTAGGCCCAATTTTCCCGGGAATGACCTATTGTCGAATGACTAATCTGTTGATAACTCTTTTTTTTTTTTATAAGGAGACAAAACTCAAGTTTATTAATGTGACAAAAAATAATAGGTCACCAAATTGCTTTTGGTTTATATAATATTCTGATGTTTATCTGTTGATAATTACTGATGACAAGCTGAATATGTCGGGACCCACAAATTCAGATTTTAATTTCTTGACATAAAGTATATTAAATTTAATAACAGATAATCCGTTGAATATCAATCCTTGTTGGAAACAAGACGCGCTGACAAAGCAAGATATAAAGCCAGCATTGTTTAATACTTTTCAAAGCAACATTAATTCCAGTTGTGTTACTCCATTCTTTATTGTAATACGTAATCGTGATGTGACCATAAAAGGGGAGACTTAACAATCTGAAACACGCAACACGAACAAGGAGTGCTGTAGACCAACAAGTTTTTTTTTTTTTTTTTTTTTTTTAAAAAAAAAAAAGCATAGTAACTTTCATATATGTAAAGTAAAAATCCGCATTGAGGCCTTTTTTGAGTTAGAAGAATGAGTGAATACAGATAGTTACAGAAAATTGAACAATCTTTCTTTATGTCAAGTATTTTTGTGTCACTTTCGCTTTTCTTGTCATTGCCAAACGGAAGTTCAAAAAATATCTTTTTTTTTTCTACATTTTTGCTTTAGTATGCTTGGCCAAATATCAAAAAAAACTTTAACGCAAAAATACATGCTATCACGTTCTTTTCACGCCACTTCAGCCTTTTACAAAAGTGTGGCAATTCCTTGTAATTAGAGCGTAGGCAGTTTGTCATTTTACACTAACATACTTGTAACAGTTCACCCTCATTTGCATGCACATACACCTTTGGCAGAAAGTAATAACCACAAATACGCTATTTCATATGTGAAAAGTAGCGAACTTGGCGAACGCAAAATAGAGGAATATCCAGAACTCATTATCGGCTGGAGCAGTGACAGCAGTAGCTTGGATTATAAAACATTTATCGAAAACCAAAAATTTGTTCCATTTTTAACAAATACATTGAAAGAAAACATACACAAAGTAAACGATACCAACTTGAAAGCAATGGCAGATTGGCAAAAAGAAGGGTAAAAAAAAAAATAGTACTGTAGATGGAATCAGCATTTTTACTGATATGGGTTATTAAAGTTGGATGCATATTGGTGATGAACGTGATCCACCTGCTTGGGGACGTATCAATTTTCCTGAAGATATAATTGGAAGTGTACAAGTCATCAATGGCATTATTCAAGAGGGAACATACCAAGCCATGCCTACTCACCGTTTAATGACAACAAAGGGTATATTCCAACTTTCCGAGCCTTTAACACAGTGTCTTATAAAAGCTGCTAAATTGAAAGCTTCACAATAAAAACTTTAGTTTTCAAGATAAGTCGAGAAATACCAACTTTTAGTACTTTTTTTTTTTTTTTTACTGAATGAAACAGATATTTTCTAAACAACTCTTTCAAACAAGCAGAATAGCTGAGTATAAAGATGAAGCTGTCAAGAAAACAAGTAACAAAGAGCGCGGCTTTTTAACATTTATCACAAGGGCAAAATTATTTTTAAGAGCAAACCACATCAGCATGCAAATTACTCGATTGTGCACCACATCACCTCTTCACGGCATTAACGCCTATACAACCATCGCCAGATACACCACCTGTTACAGTCAAAGATATTTTTCTCTTTCTGCACAACGTTTAAATGAAAAAGGAACCTCAAAAATTCCTGAAACTGAGACCATTGAACCTGTGGAAAATATAGAACCTATAGAAGCAGAACCTATCAAAATCTCTAGAAGACGACGCAAATTTCACAAGTGGATGGAGACACAAGGTCATAAATACAGCCGTCCTTCTGAAGGCACAACAAATTACCTTGCAATAAGCGTAAGCTATTCAAGGCCGCCAGTTGTTTGAACTTTTGTACTGACATTTTTTTTTAAGCCTTTCCCCAACAACCCATTATTTCAACCTAGACCACCTCTTTCCGATGCTACAAAGCAACAAATGTACGACGCATTCGCCTCCGATTCTCAGAAATGGACAGTTAGAAAACTTGCATCAAAACATGGCGTTTCACTAAAGCGCGTAGAAGCCATCTTAAAACTTAAATCATTCGAGAAGGAAATGGAAACCAACGTAAGAATGCTCTCAACTTAAAGAATTGAAGATTGACGGATTATATATATATATATATATATATATTCATGTAGGGTATTGTGTTGCAAAGAAAATTTGCCAAGGGCATGGAGAACCTTATGGGTGTAGATAAAACAATCGAATTATTAAGGGAGTCTTTAGCTGATGTTTTCCCTAATGTCAGCAAACCTAAGTTCAAGACATTGCCTGAAGACTCTACTTTCGGACCAAAGGATGCAGCCAAAGTGCTCAACCGTATGCCTTTTAAGGACCTTGAGAGACGTGCTATTGAACTTGAACAAGCAGAATTTACTTTACCTAAATCCTTCACAAATGAAGAAACCATCAGAAAAACCAAAAAGTTCATTATTACAGACATCAGTGCCTAGAACCTTTCTTACCCTTCTATTCCCTTCACTTACTGACTAAAATATCAATAAATACAACAAATACAGGGAATCAATCCGTTGTGAATAGAATTACTTTTGACGAGTTTTGCATAGCTTTTATATCAGGGAAGCAAAGCGCATTGTTCACAATTGTGGCTTAGTGTTCAACCGAATTAAAATTCGATTGGTCAAACCTGTCAGTCTTATTGCCTGGGCCCATTATTTTAAGCACTTCTCTTTATTCAACCATTGAAAAATGCCTCGTGTTTACGACCTTTGTGCTAGAGTCCAAAATGGATTTCGTGCCAAGCTTCAGTCAATTGCGATACCAGAAACAAAGATGAATTTAGCTGTTTCCAATATCTTGTACAAGGAAGGTTTCCTTTCTTCTGTCACTCGTGGTAATCACCTTGGCCCTGATCAAAATTATACCCCTACAACAAACGACAATGTGGCCACCCGAAGACTCTGGCTTACATTGAAATACAAGGAAAACACACCTGCTTTATCTCAATTCTCGGTCATCAGCAAACCTTCAAAGAAAGTTCATTTTACAGTCAACGAGCTTAAGAATGTAGCTAACGGAAGAAGAGCACAATTCATTAAACCACTTCAACCTGGAGAAATTGCCGTTGTTAACACAAACAGAGGTGTCTTAGAACTTCAAGAAGCAATTGAAAAGAACGTAGGCGGTGAACTTCTTTGCCGTGCTTCATAAAGTTTGTATTACAAGCTGCTGTACCATATATTAGTTTCAAATAAATAGATTTTTTTTTATACTTGAATTTAATTAAGGGAGCGTATTTGCATCACTTGTTGATTTGTTTTAATTGTTACTGGTTAGCAACAAGTAAAACACTTGCAATCCCCTTTTTCTTAGACTTGTCCATAGCAAGTGCAATGAATTCAATCCTACTAGAAGAAACGCATATAAAAGGATGATTATCTTTACCTCCCCTCTCTCTCTCTCTTTTTTTTTTTTTTTTTTTTTTTTTTTTTTTTTATTATTATCATTATTATTATTACTGTTCATTCAAAAACAATGTCTGCTGATGCTCGAAACATTTGTGTAATTACCAACGTTGACTCTTTCCTTGGATTTGCTCTTGCTTATCGTATTATTGATGTTCAAAAACGCGGTGGAGGTCAAAATTTGAAGCTTCGCGCCTTTTATCAAGACAAACAAGGCTTTGACTTGGAAATTCTTGAAAAGATGGGAGCCGAAGTGGTACAGGTTAACTACGAAGATGAAGAAAAGCTCTGCCAAGCTTTGAAGAATATCCACACTGTTTCTCTTATCCCTGAGCATTCTGAAAGAACCGTCAAGGAGGCTGAATGCTTGATGAAGGCCTGTAAGCGGCAGAATATTGATTTCTTCTATATGCATTCAATGTAAGATAATAAAAAAAAAAAAAAAAAAAAAAAAAAAAAAAAAATTTGACTAGGTAGAAATTAATCTTGTTTATAATAGTATTGGTGTTGACCGTGTCAGAGAACATCAGATTGGAAATGAACAAGGTCAATACCAAACTCTTGAGAGAATTCTTGAGATTGAAAGAAAGGTTCAAGAAAACTTTGGAGATAAGCATAGTATTATCCGTCATTCCATGTTTAACCAGTTTTTCTACTTTATGGCGCCTCAGTTTGAAAACGACAACTTTCTTGGTCTTCCCATGAAGGAAAATGTTAAATGGAACTGCGTTGATGTCAATGATGTAATCAATGCTGTCTATATTTTGATGCACAGGGGAATGGGCAACAAGGTCACTCATGACAAGAAGCTCTACCAGTTCACTTCTTCTCGCACCATGACTCCCAGGGATATGGTCCGCGAGATTAGCGAAGGTTTAGGACGATCAGATTTGAAGTTCGAAGAAGTCCCAGTCAAAGATATGAAAGATTATCTTATGCGTATGAAAAATGATCATCGTTTCAAGGAGCGTCATGGCCAATGTGAAGAACACAACAGGTGGGATCATGATGGTCCTTGGTCCATACCTATCGGAAAGTATCTCAACAGCTGGAGCATTGAAATGATTGTGGAATGTATGCGTTTGGCAAACGACTCTAAGCAAGATATTTGCACTGATGACCTCAAGAAAATTTTGAGTGCCGAGCCTCGCGACTTGAAGCATTATTTCAAGAATAATAGCAACCAATTTAAGCAATTCAAGTAAATAAAGTTATTCTTATTTTTTATTTTTACAGTTTTGAACTATCATTCTTTGAATTGTAATTATTGTAAACACTAGGATCAAAATACAAAGAAACACGTGAACTACTTTTATTTAAAGAAAAGAATATATCTGTATCTATAAAGAGGTATCCATATCATCTACGCTTAAAGATGATTTAATGCTATTGTCTTGACCATGACCAAGCAACCACCACCATATAGCTTCATAGCAAAAAACAAATTGTCTCAGCGTTTGTACCATACTTAATCTTTGCTCACGGAAGCGAGAGATTGTTTCTAACAAAATGTCAGTGTTTGCGCCATGTTGAGACAATCGGTACAGTGCAGTATCAATAGTACAAAAAGCACCCGATCTACCACATCCAGCAGAACAATGGACAAACATAGGGCCTACTGTTGTATCTGATTTTGCGTAAATTTTCTGTGTTTTGTCGGCCATTTCAATGACCTGCAATGTTCCTAATGGGTTGTCCGGCACACCGAAATCCATCCAGCCTGTGTAATGCAATTGAGTGATAGTTCGACTGTCGCCTTTCCTTGACATAGTAAGCTTTCTCTCAATAATGGTATCTTCTTCGTTTATGCTGTCCCCCAAACTTCTTACTTTATGAGTGTTTTCATCGGTTAAGGTGATTATAGTTTGACCATATTCAACAGGCTCGTTTAATTTAGAAGGCCAGTAACGATGACATTTTATCTAAAAAAAAAAAAAACAACAATATTAGCCTTTTTTTACTGCACCACTATCAACGCTTCTTACCTTATTCATTTCTTCCTCTTTTGTCAACATGACTATCACACGAGAGTTTTGTTCCCAAACAATCTGCCAAAAGTCGTTGAATGTTGCTGGTAGAGGACCTTGAGTTGAGATGTAACGACGGTAGGGAGACTTGTTTTCAAGTGTTTTCATGTTGTTTATGCAATTTGTATTTACTGTTTCTGGTCTTGCATCAGAAACACATTCATCACTATCCATGTATTGAATGTAACTTGCATTGACATAATCTGAGCTCTTATGTTCGCGGATTTTCACTCTTGTATACTCTATCGACTTGTTAACCCATTGATAATCTTTTTTTTTTTTGTTCTACTAACCGTATGGCCAAATATTTGTGTATCTGTTCAATGCACCCATTTCAATGCCAGCAACGATACTGAATGGAAACTCAGCTGGATTACTTGAATGCTTGGAGTGAAAATGCATAATGTTCTGAAGTCTTCTCTGTTCTGTTCTTTCAAGTTTCTGTAGATATTGGAATAAAAAAAAAAAAAAAAAAAAAAAAAAAACAAAAAAAAAAAAAAAAAACTTACCTCATAACTTTCAGCCAGTAACTTGGCACCGTCTTCTTTTACAGTGTTTTGCAACCAATCAGGAGCTCTGAAACAGTTTTCTTGTTCCTTTTGACAGCCAGGAACATTTCGCGGCACCACAGGAGCTTGATAACATATGTCACCGATCGCATCTACGTTACATTCTGAAGGCAACCTAATAGGAAAACGTTCACGTATGGGTCCATGCGATAACTCCATATTTTGACGAATGTTTGAAAAAAAAGGATTGAATGCTTGGTTATCAAATTGAGGCATAGGTGCAGTAAATGGACCCAAAGAAGGTGTGGCCGCCGGTAAATTATTTAAACGAAGAGTAGGACGTCGACTCCCGACACTATTCAAATTGAGGGAAAAGCCTGTTGCACCTCCTATGGTCGTAGGTGGACCAGTAGGTAAGAATCCACCCATAGATCCTGTACTAGGACTAACTGGATTACATTCGATCTGATCATTGTGCTGTTCAGAAAAGGAATCAAAGCCACCTATGCGTAAAGATCGTTCTTTTTTATTTTTTTTTTTTTTTTTTTTTTTTGCCTCCCCCCCTCCCTCTTTTTACGTAATACGCTCTCTTCCATTTACCTTTCAGATAGTGTAATTTTCCCTTGTAACCTGATTTGTTCAATTTTGTACCTAGATAAGCGCACGCACTATTTTCTTGTAAAGTTTGAGATTGCTGGTCATAAAATATGATATAATCGGCGGTTTGCCAAGTTCGTAATTTTTTTCGAGCTCCATCAAGGACGATAGCCTCGTAAACTTTGTCCAAAGTAAACGTAGGTCTTTTCAATATAGTGTTTGGTATAGAGACGTTGATAGAGTTACAAATTTTTGAGTGCGAAAATTGAACAAAAGAACGAACGTCCAAGATGAGTAAAGAATTCGGTTTTTGCTTGTAGTCATTTAGCAGTCTGTTTAGTTGACTGGGATCGATAGCTGTTATAAAGGAAATTAGACTTTTTTCGTTTAATGTCGCGGTCGCCTTTTGTTGAGATTGCTGCTGCTGCAACATGAGTCTACGATTAGCAAGCGAACCCATGGGCAAAGTTGGTCTTTGTTCGCTTGAAGGACTACTCAATATAGTCGGTTGCGAAGCCTGACGAGCTTGAATGGCATTCAAGAACTCTTGATGAATTGTAGGATTAATAGGAGCAGTATAAAAGGGAGTGCTTGCGTCTGAAGAGTCGCCATTGGTATTGCTGTTCTCACTAGAGTTGTCTGCTGGCGATAACATGTTAGATGCACCGAGGGGGGTAAAATAAGCGTCGTTTGCTTGACCTCCTCTTTGCGTTGGTGACTCAAAAGTCAAGCTCATTTTTACGAATAGAAAAAAAAAAAAAAAGGGAGTTTATTGTGACAGAAAGTTGAACTACAGTTTTTTGAGGCCCAGACTCTTTTCTTTCGTGCTACTAACATTTCGTCATAGCGTTACTTGTTCTGGAAATGATGCAGGATTTGCTCAACTGTGATTTTACTCATTTGAATTTGCGCCAATCACAATCAGACCTTTAGTTCGCTGTTGGAAGATTTGCTTTTCACAAATTATTCGTGCACCTTAAGGATGAAATTTCTTGCATGCTAAAGAAAAATTTCATTCAGATCAGTTTTAAGAATTCATACATTCTGTTTACAAAGAAATAAGTAAATAAAAAAAAAAAAAAAAAAAAAAAAAAAAAAAAAAAAAAAAGACAAGAAAATCCTACTAATTTACAGTTTAGATAGTTTTCGAACCTAGCAACTGAGTATCTATAGAATTCGTAAGAACACTCAAAAAGGTTCTGTTGTGTGCATCTTTAAATCTTGACAGTAATCTCTCTCTCTCTCTCTCTCTCTCTTTTTTTTTTTTTTTTTTTTTTTTAAAAAAAAACCTTTTCTCTTAATCTTGCTTTTACATACGGATCAAAATTATCTAGTTAAGATCCTGGAAATAAGTCGAAAAAGAAACGCAGCCTTAACTGCGTCGTCTGGTATCAATCTTGCGAATTAAAGTATTTATATTAGTGAGATTATTCCTAAAATACACATGCTGATCTAACATACCAATGTTTGCTTTCACTCCAACCGTATCACACTTGAGTTTTTTAAAGGCTGTTTTGTTTCACTAAGTAAAAGTGTACTGGAAATAGATTCTGAAATGGACAAAGCCACCAAAAAAAAAAAAAAGTTAGCTCGGATAATCATTAATAACCTTCTTTAAGAGCTACTTATGATTTTCTCTTGAAACAAGTGATCTTTCATTGTCCCTGCCTTCCCCCCCCCCTTCCTTTTTTTGTCTCTTGCTTTCAACCACTTTCTATGTTATTTTGTTTTCTGTCTCAAGTAGAAACTCTTGTGCTTATAGAAAATTTGAGTCGTACAATTATAAAGATGGATTACTGAACCTTTGTTTTGGTAACCAATTGAAGTACGTTAACAGATCGCAGGTTTAAATGCTTACCCACAAAAAAGATTAGTGCTTTTTTATATAAATATGTATATATATATATTTGGAGTGCGATTTATTGTTAAAGACTTTGAAGACATAATTGTCAAAAAAAAAATGTAACGGTGGTCTTTAAATAAAATCGATTTAGCGTTTTTCAATTTTTAAAAGTCTAGCAAGTATGATAATAAAAGTGCATTGTTTCAAGCAGCCGATCATCCATAAAGACTTTTTTCATCTTAAAAATAGCCTCTACAAGCTAAATATGGTTTCTTATTTCAAAAAAGCTATATAAACGTAAATACTGAATCCTCAATATAACAAAAGTTATTAATCACGTATTCTATCTGGGACAAACATTGAATCGACTTGGTTAATGAGCTCTCCCTCACCTTCCTTTTTTTCAGTACTTTATTATCACTCAAAAATCCGTTCAAAAGTAAGGAAAAGATTATCAAGAAAATCCTTTTTTTTTTGTCAAGCAAAGTTTTCATCAAAAAAAAAAAAAAAAAAAAAACTCCCAGTACAAGGTTTTTACTTTATGAACATGTTTCTATCAGGATTGATATTAAAAAGGGCATAATTAAACCCTTCTTTTTTTAAGTAACATATCTACTTGGCTTATTTTTTTTTTAAAAGAGACAATAAACAAGAAAGAAGAAGAAGGAAGAGAGAGAGTCCGTACAAAGACATGTGAAACGTCTGTCAGATCCACGTGCTTACACATTGACCATTTATCGCAGAAAAGCAAGAAAGAATGAATTCTAGATTTTATTTATGGATTACCTTTGGTTGGTCATTGTGACCCCCCCCACACACACACACAGAAATATATATGTATATATATATATATATATATGCACACACATTTATTTAGAGTTTGTTTGGTTGTCATGTCGAACGGCCTATTTCCCCGTTCCCATGGGCAAACCTTGTGATGATTTGTTATCAGTACATGGTCAAGTTGTTATGACCTAAATCTGATACAATCAAAACATATTCTTGTGTAAAATCAACGAGGAATTATCCGGATAAGAATACAGACAGAAAACTTTCCGTTTTCAGCCAAAGTTTTCTTTATTTGTTTGATAATTAGAACTCATGAGGGGGACAAGATCTGTAAGAGAAAAATATTTCCGTATATAAAGAGAAAAGCTCAGCCTAATAAAAGAAAGAGAGAGAGAGAGAGGCGTAATAATTGAAAAAATGACGCCAGACTTACTTGCTTCTCCCCCTTCCCCGAAAGAAATAAATTCCCAAGCCTAAAAAATTTATATGCATGGGTTCACACTAAAATTTTTATAAGCTCATGATGGTTTGTAAAGAGTTGATTTGGTTGACATGACAGGAAAATCAAATATTTCGTCATTTTTATAAATCATGCCTCAATTTTTATGAATTCTGAATAAATTGCCAAATGCGTGTGTTTCTCATAGTACATTCAAGGAGTGTTCGGTACACATTCGTCTTTTTTCTTCTTCTTCTAAAGAAAACAACCATACACATACACACACACACACACACACAAATATATATGTATTGGTTTGTAAAGCCATTCTAAAATAATAAGAAAGTGGTGACGCAAAAGAGCATGGATTTTTATTAGCATTTATAATTCGCACGGTAAAGGTAGCACAAGCTTCATTTCCCATTTAAAGTGCAGATCGCAATAGAAAAGAAAAATGTCGCAATCGAATGGCGCAATTTTATTATTTCAGGACAAGGGCTATATAGAAAGGAGGCCCTCTTTTTTTTCTTCTTCTTCTTCTTTCCTATTCAAATATGAGTTCATCTACAGCAGCAGCAGCAGCAACAGAATCTCATTTGTTACCTTCAATTGCTATGTTTACTGCAAGTCTTGCTTCACCACCATTTGAAAAGAAATCTTTAGCGATATTACCCAAGCCATTTGAACCATCAAGTGAACAAGTCTGGTTATATAAAGGAGGGAGCGATCACCGTAGAGCATCTGATTCATCCTCATCAGACAAAAGATCACTTAGTTCAGAACAAGTATTGGCAGAAAAGAGAAGAAGAAATGCAGGTGCTTCTGCTCGATTCCGTGATCGTCGTAAACAAAGAGAACGTGAGCTTCAAGATCGTTGCCAAGAATTAGAAAAGAAGAATTTGATGCTTGAAAATGCTCTTAGGGAAGCAGATCCAAATCATCCTTTGGTTGAACATCATGATTCCTTACCTTCACCTAAACATTCAACTACGGATAATCAAGCCATCTTGGGTCGTATTAATCAATTAGAGGAGTTTATCAGCCGTTTTCGTGTAGAAAAACAATCAGATTCAAAAAAATTGGATAAATTAGATAAAGAGGTATAAAATAATAATAATAGTAAACAAAAAGTATCTCATATTTTTTTTTTTTTTTAATAGAATCAATTTTTAAAATCTTTGCTCACTTCTTTTACAAATAAGAATCAAGATTCAGATGAATAATAATCATCCTATCCCCATTACTACTACCACTACTACTACCACTACCACTACCACTCTATTCTTTCCCATTCTACATGTCATTTTCCTTTTTTTTTTTTTTGTTGCATTTCCTTTACACTTTACACTTCTTTTGTATAAAATAATATATCAAATCATTTTGTCATACAAATTTGATAAATGTGTGTGTGTGTGTGTGTGTTTTTTTTTGGTGAAACCTTTTATGCAAGTGCTTTTTATTTTCCGCTGTTTCCGCTGTTTTCTTTCTTTCTTTTTTTTTTTTTTTTTTGAAAGTTTGTGTGAAATTGTGTTTATTCGTGTGTGTGTGTGTAGTTTGTATGTACGTGTGTGTGTGTGTGTGTGTGCGTACTTGTCTTTAAATATTTATAAAAAAAAATGGGCCTTGCTTATCGTAAATACCTTGATGGAAATCCAAGCATATTTGTATGCTATAAATGCGAAACACATCTTTCAACTTCGGATAAAATCATTTCAAGAGTAAGAAAATAATACACATATACACATACATACATACATATATGTATATATATATATATATATATACATATATATAAAGGAAAAAATATTTATTTTTGATTAGCAATTTCATGGACAACACGGCCAAGCCTTTTTATTCGAGACTGTGTAAGTAAATTGTTATTCTTATCTCTCTCATCATGATCATTTGAACATAGAGTGAATATTGAGTATGGAAAAATAGAAGACAGGCGAATGTCAACAGGATTACATAGAGTGAAAGATGTTTTCTGTAGTCACTGTTCTGCCTTATTAGGATGGGCTTATGTAAGATAATATACAAACAACCTCTACTAAACATTTCTTATTAGATTAAAGCGTTTAGTAGCGTCAACAAGTACAAAGAAGGGAAATTCGTACTTGAGAAAAAGTTGTTGATCGATTTATCCGAAAAAAACCGAATACATGTGGAGATTTCTCCCATGACTTGAATAAATCTTGATTTAATATGTGTAACAGACTATTGACACTTGAATAACTCTCTCTCTCTCTCTCTCTCTCTTTTATAATCTTCAAGTCTAAAAAATTTCAAGTGTTAGCCCAGGTACATGTTGAAACAACCCTTTAATATAATGTTAAACACTATAATGAAGCAAAGAATTTTAGTAAAAAAAAAAGTACCTGGTAATAATAAAAGCGAATACCCACTTGAATATTCGCACCAATGAAATACGGAGGCTTTCGTTTTGGTTTTATAAACAAATAAAGAGTTCCTTTTCATTTTTTTTTTTTTTTTTTTTTTTTTTTCAATCAAATATATTATGAACCCAATAGAACATGCTTGATACTGCAAAGATAATTGGTCGCTAACTGGAAGGTGGTAATACTTTAGGATATGATGCTCCATAGTGTTAAAACGATAATGATTCAGCTAGAAACAAATTATTTAGTAATCACAGCAAAATCAATACAAACAATCAGTAGAAAATAAAGAGTTCATGGCCTCAATATCAACTGTGAACTGATCACATGATTGTGGTACTGCTAATGATAAATCACTATGCAAAGAGAGTTTGTCCAAATTTAATAAGGAAATTGCCTGAAATTAAAAACGACTTTGTCCAAAAAAAATGAAATTGTCTGTATGTTGCTCCTATATTTATCTTGTTTGCCAAGGAAGCTCAGCAAAAATGAAAAAAAAAAAAAAAAAAACTGAGCCCTTTTTTTTTTTTTTTTCAATAACCGAAATTTCCAAGATTTTCTTGATCCCCAAGAGATCATAAAATTTTTATTTTCATATAATAATATGAGCAAACTAAATATAATATAGCGCTACAAAAAGTTTCATAATGATCTCATGTCATACATGAGGGAAAAAAAAAAAAAAGATTATGTACATGATGAAGAGAGTATATACAAGTTTAAAGAGTACCATCACTAAGAGAGTCTTCATCACCCTCTACGTTTTGACTTTGTAAGATCCATCCTACTTTCCAAGTATGACCACAAGGCCAATATTTCGGATTACAAACAAAGGTTTCGATCTTGTCTTCAGGATCAATTTTACCATCCGGTTTAAAACGACGCATGGAATCAATCAATTGCATCGCCTTACGTTTTTCTTCTTTACAGAGCACCCAACGGCAATGACGACAGACACAACCACCGCTTTTGTTATATCTAACAAACATGGTATTAGTTTATATAATAATAATAATAATAATAATTCTTATTTTCTTACCGAAGACCACACTTGTTACAGAGATAAACAAATGGTTTTCCTTTATCATTAAACTCAGTATCGGTGGGAAATGGCCAATGAAAAGCCTTTCGCATACAACCATCTGAAGTCTCACGACAAGCTTGACAAGGACCCTTGATACGAGAGGGACGTCCGGAATGAGAAGATTTACGACGAACGGTAGGTTTAGGTGAGACAAGATGGGGAGAACTCCACTGGACCGGTCTGGGTATCTGGATCTTGACCGGCTTCACGCGTTTAAAAGATCTAGCCTTTAACACACGTTGGCGTAGAGGCCAAAGTAAGGATGTCCCATAAAGTATCTTGGGAACCATATCAGAATCCAATTGAAAGGCAATACTCTTGTCGTGTCCTTGATCTGTAGGAGATCGATGAGGTACCGATTTCTTTCGGGGTCTCCAGTCCATGGTGAATTCAGGTGGTGATAACATGGTCGCATAAGGCTCATTTATTGAA
Source organism: Rhizopus stolonifer B9770 (assembly GCA_000697035.1). NCBI lineage: Eukaryota > Fungi > Mucoromycota > Mucoromycetes > Mucorales > Rhizopodaceae > Rhizopus > Rhizopus stolonifer. The sequence continues at coordinate 18,893 of JNDS01003099.1, forward strand.
TAAGAATCATACTTTTTGGTTTCATAAGGTGGTGTGGCAGGTGTTTCCATTTTGTTTATATAAAAAATGAAAATGAAAATGAAAAAAGAAAGGAAAGAAAACAAGGTTTATTAATACTTTAATTTTTATTTCTATTTTTTTCCGGCGTGTGTGAGTATGTGTGTGTGTGTGTGTGTGTGTGAGGGCGGCCAATCATCCGGGTGAATCAAATATATAAAAACCGGTGCCGAGATTTTACGGCTAAACATCCCCCATTTCCTCCTTTTTTTTTTTTTTTTTTTTTTTTTTT